>OVBE01011371.1:0-14214 GCA_900406425.1 Iberis pinnata
ACGTAGGTAATGGATTCCATACATTTTTTGGTTTTAGAATTGGACCATGCTTGGTCCCATTTATTCCCTTGTAGGTGAGCGTGGTATTCGAGAATACGGTGTACCACGCCATGCAAATGTGGCGCAGGCAGGTTCTACCCGTTCTTGGCGTATTAGACGAACGAGGAACCAAGAATTATGACTACTTCATGATCGTATTCAGGCTCTTCCACTCCCAAATCCAGCTGCAGGTAACGACATCATTCTATGGCGGCATGGACCGGATTCTTACAAACTAAACTTCACCTTCTCTACTACCTGGAGCCAGCTAAGTCCATCATATCCTAAGCTTTCTTGGTGCTCTTCAATTTGGTTCCCACAATCTATTTCTAGATATGCTTTCATTTCATGGCTTGCATGTCTTGATAGGTTGCAAACAGGACAAAGGATGCGCGTTTGGGGGAGGGGATCAGCCATGCTGTCTCTGTGGCGGACCGGACGAAACACAGGACCATCTCTTTTTTGCATGTCCATATTCTTTCACCATTTGGTCGGACCTTACACCGCGTTTGTTACATCGTCGTCTATCACCAGATTGGACTACCACTCTAGTCTCCCTATGGCAAAGCTCTCTCTCTCTCTCTCTCTCTCTCGTCCATTGACTGAGTCCTACTCAGGATGTGCTTCCAGACAACCATTTACCACATATGGCGCGAGCGCAATGGTCGTAGGCATGGAAATACACCTCTCACAGCAGCATCCGTTCATCTCACCATTACCCGCACAATCCGGAACCGTATTACCAGCCTTCATTACTCACCATATTCGCCACTTCACTTGCTAGCTCAAAGATGGGATTCTATCCACTTCACATGACACTAAACTCCCCCTCATCCCGCTCTTGGCCATCTTTACCGATCTTCACACCTTATTGTACTTGGCTTTGCAGGTGGTGCTCTTCGAGTTGTACTCTTATTTCCGATACTAGTTTTGTCCCACAGAGTTTTCTTTTTTTTTTTTTTTGTGCACTTCCCACAGAGTTTTCTAGTATTGAATTTTAACGAGGCAACCCCGAGCACAATCCGCACCTAAATCTATTTTCCAATCTTTATAGCATTTTTTATTCTTAAACTCATTTGTATAGCGAACTTATTTTGATTAATAAATTTAACATTTAATCAAAAAAATATATTAATAAATTTATATATATATATTTATTTAAAAAATTATATTAAATAAAGTATATAAATATATAAATTTAAATTTTGTATCATATAATATTTTATTTTTTAGTATAAAGTATATTAAAGTGTATACACATAAAAAATAGTTCAAAATATTTTATGTAAAAATAATATTTAAAGTATCCTTAAAAGTTAATTTTTCAATGTTAGAAAGATAATTTTGGGTTTGTGTTTGGTTAAAATCGGTTATGGGTTAAAATTGGGTTTGGTTTGGATTTTAATTTAAATCAAAATGCGATTTTTAAACTCAATTTAGGCTTATTAATCGCATGGAGGAGGGGTTTACTGATGAATTTTGAGTAGTTTGGGGAGGGGGATGAGATAAAAAAAATGTATAAATTCAAGTATGATATTCAAGAGCTTCAAAGTTGAAGGGAAATAGTTTAGATGTATATAGTCAAGATTTTTTAAGTTGTATTCTAGAATGCATCATAAAGAAATTTACTAATGGATAAAATTAAAAAAAAAAAAAATGTTTTCTCTGTGGCGACGGTTTAGGCGATTTTCATCGCCTCTCCCCTCTCTTTCTTGTAACCGCCGTAAGTTAGTTTTCCGTTATTCTTTAACGGTGCATCCAATTTCAATTACACATCCAACTTTTTTGTTAAATGTTTCATTGTGTCACTATATATTGATTCTCTCCAACTTCATTCTCGGTTCCTTCTCCATCTTTCTATGTCCTTTCCCTTTGTTTCTGTTAATCATGGCCGAATGTATTCGATCAAAGATACAAGAAATTACTCTCGGCATTGATGATGAAGTCGTCATGATGCCTGCAGCGCTTTGTCAATCTGCTTTCCAAGAGAATCAATTCTGCTTGATTGCCAAACCCGTTAATCCGGGAAAGCAAAATGCCCGAGCAATGTTAACCGCATTGCCCTGCCTTTGGGGCTTTGGTGATGAAGTTACGGGCCGGATCTTGGAGAATAAAACTGTCCAATTCCTCTTCTGAAATGAAGAATCTCTTCTGTCCGTGCTTCGCCGTTCACCATGGTCATTTAATGACTGGATGGTGATAATTCAACGATGGACCCCTTCCATTGTCGGACCAGAACTGAAATTCATTATGTTCTGGGTCCAGGTATGAGGAATCCCTATTCATCTTCTCACAATGGACATGTAATTAGCGTTGGTCGGCGTCTAGGTCAGTTTCTCGAAACTGATTTAGCTGGTGATGGAGGACATCTCGTGAACTATGTTCGTGTTAGCCTCTTATGGAACGTTAATCTTCCATTAAGATTTCATAGACAGTTCCAGTTCGGTGACCAAACGGTTACTCTGGAATTCACTTACGAAAAGCTTCGTAATTTCTGTTTCGCGTGTGGAGACTTGTGCCATGATTCATCTGCCTGCACATTGGGGAAAAAATCTCCTCAAGTTTTGCCGCCTGAATATGATTCTGATGACGAAGACCCTGATGAGGATGATGATGTTGACGAGTCTCCTGACCCTTCCAAGGATCAGCCCGATCATGATGCCACTCATCTTGATCAACCTGAGACATCTCGTATGTCTGGTAAAAAGCGCAAGGCTGATGAAAATCCAACTGAGACTCTTCTCGAAGCTTTACTTAGTGAATACAAAAAGATCATCAATGAAGAGGATCTTCTTCAACACAGCTACTTGTTCAAACGCCAGAGGGCTGAAGCTATCGACAAGAAGGTATGGGTTTTCTTTTCTCCCAACAGATCTCACAAGGAGACTAAGACTCCGGGATCGAAAGGTGATGGTGCGGTGGGTCATAATCCACCACTTGCTGGATGAATATAACCTTTTGGAACCGTCGGGGACTAGGGGGACCGACAGTTCGACGCCTAAAGGAGTTAAAGAAATCTTATACTACGGCAATGCTCTTTTTAATCGAAACAAAAAAAATGTAATGATGTTGTTCGTGATGTGGCTTCTCAAGTAGGGTATGAGTACACTAGGTGTGTGCCACCTATTGGCCTTAGTGGGGTCTAGCTGTTCTCTGGGATTCTACTGTTTCTGTTAATTTCTATATGTTTTCTTCAAGAATATTGGATTGTTCTATAAATAAAAATGGCTATTCCTTTTATGTCTCTTTTGTTTATGGCAATCCAAATCGAAGTGAAAGGCATCTTTTTTGGGAACAACTACAAAGAATTAGTATCACTCGCAGTGGTCCATGGTTGCTTTGTGGTGACTTTAACGAGATAATAGATCCTTCGGAGAAGATAGGTGGTCGACAAAGAAGCATTCAATCCCTTTACGATTTTCGCACCATGATTTCAACATGTAATATCACAGAATTAGCTTTCACCGGCAATTCTCTGTCTTGGGTTGGTAAACGCTGCGGCTACACAGTCCAAAGTTGTCTCGATAGGGCATTGGAAAATCGTGAGTGGCATGCTCTGTTTCCAACCTCTTATATACAATATTTGGATCTTGTGGAATCAGATCATCGTCCCGTCAACATTGTCATTTCTGCTTCTGTCGAAATAGGCAAGCAACTTTTCAAGTTTGACTCACGCCTTCGTGACACAGATGGATTCAATGACTTTATCAGGCAATGTTGGTCTAATATATGTCCTGAAACTTCCATATCACAAAGACTAAAGTTATGTCGACAAGCTATATCTCAATGGAAAAGAGATCGAAACTGCAATGTGGCACTCATGATCCGAGACTTACGATCTCGTATAGATAATGCTCTCACATCTAAAAATCATTCTATGACTGCAATCAGAGCATTACGGTCTCAACTCTCTGATGAATATCGTCGAGATGAAGCTTTTTGGCATCAAAAATCAAGGAGTCTTTGGCTTACTAAGGGGGATGGAACTCTAAGTTCTTTCACGCCTTCACCAAAAATCGTCGTGCCATGAACTCAATCCTTACCCTTACGTTTCACTCTGGAGTTTCAATTCGTGGAAATAAGGCCATCGCACAGGAAGCTAAAGATTATTTTTCTTTACCTCGACTCAACAACAATCTAGCGTTGATTTATCACAGGTGATACAACCTATAATCACACAAGATATGACTCAGCTTTTCTACTACCAATCACAGAAGAGGAGGTTAAGAAAGCGGTATTTGCTATAGGAAGCTTCAAAGCTCCTGGCCCTGACAGTTTTACATCTTTATTTTTTCAACGATATTGGGATCTTGTCCGTTGTGAATTTCTCAATACCGTACAAACTTTCTTTGCTTATGGTGTTCTACCGTATGGATCTAATCACTCTCATATTTGCCTTATCCCCAAGATTGATAAACCTGTAACTATTCAAGACTTTCATCCAATAAGTCTTTGCAATGTTACCTACAAAGTGGTATCAAAGATCATGGTTGAACGTCTGAAGCCTTTTATGTCTGCATTGGTATCGGAACATCGAGCCACCTATACACCTGGTTGTTTTATCACGGACAATTTCCTAATAGCCCACGAGGCTTTCCACGCGCTAAAGTCTCGACGCAAATGTGCTAATGATTTTATGGCTGTCAAGACGGACATAAGTAAAGCATATGACCGTCTAGAGTGGCATTTTCTACGAATGGTTCTGGAAAAGAAAGGCTTCAATTCTATATGGATCGATCGCCTTATGTATTGTATCAGTTCGGTCACATATTCGGTTTTGATAAATGGTTCACCATTCTATCATTTTAAATCGGAACGAGGCCTTCGCCATGGGGATCCTCTTTCCCCTTATCTCTTCATTCTTGCAAGTGACGTTCTAAGTTCCATGATCACACAAGCTAGTTCCCATAACCGTCTACATTGTCTTCGCATAAGTCATAAAGGTCCACCAATTTCCCATCTATTATTCGCGGATGATTCTCTCTTCTTTGTTAAAGCGGACCATCAAAATTTTTCCTCCTTACTCCAAATTTTCAAGACTTATGAAGACGCGTCTAGTCAGGTTATCAATTTTTCTAAATCCGCAATCATCTTTGGTTCCAAAGTCTTTCATCATACTCGATATTCTATTCAACGGATACTCGGCATTTCTACCGTGGGAGGAGGAGGTAAGTACCTCGGTCTCCCAGAGCAATTCTCGAACAATAAAACGGCTATGCTCAGTTAGATTACGTCCAAAGTTCGTCAAAAAATCACAGGTTGGCAATGTCGGTTTTTATCTACAGCAGGAAAAGAAACTTTAATTAAAACTGTTGCTTTAGCTATGCCAGTTTATTCCATGAACTGCTTTCAGCTGCCTCAAACCATATGTCATGAGATAGATTCCATGCTCTCGAGATTTTGGTGGGGAACTAGTAATCACAGACGCAAAATGTCCTGGTTTTCTTGGCGGAAATTAGCTCAATCTAAAAGAAATGGGGGATTGGGATTTCGCAATTTACTTTGTTTCAATCAGGCTTTGTTAGCAAATCAAGTGTGGAAAATTTACTTGCGGCCTAATAGCTTCATTCATAAGGTCCTCAAACATCGATATTTTCGGAGTGGGGAATTGTTACAAGCTACAGCAAAACCAGGCTCATCTTATGGATGGCAATCTCTGGTCTTTGGTTCGCACTTACTCAATTCTGGTTTACTGAAGAGAATCGGTGATGGTCATACAACACATCTCTCTGATCATAATTGGCTTCATGTATGGCCCCCTCGACCTCCAATGCTTATCAATGATACTTTCCCACCTCTCACTGTAAATCATCTCATAGATCAACAGAGGCCTCATGAGTGGAATGATATAGTAATGTCGACTTATATAGATCAACGAGATCATAATATAATTCAACAAATTTTCCTTCCCCGATAATCTGCTAAAGATTCTTATCTTTGGCGATTCACAAATGATGGATTTTATACGGTACGTTCGGGTTATCACCATGCTATCTCCTCATTATTTACAACTCAGGACCCGAATATTGTTATTCCCATTCCACCAGATCTTGCACATCTAATTTGGAAAGCACGCATACCTCCGAAATTGCAACATTTCTTATGGCGCATTGGTTCTAGTTCACTTTCGGTGTCTTCCAACCTTGTCCGTCGACATCTCAATGTGCCTTCAACATGTATCAGATGTGGTGAAGTGGAATCTGAATCACATTTATTTTTCCAATGCCCTTATGCCGTCGCAGTTTGGAGATTATCTGGCTTCAATATTTCATATTTGTTCGATTCTGGTCTTGGAACCAATCACGTCCTTCAACACTTGCTTATGTATTTACAGGAATCAAATTCAATATCTATACCATATCTCATTCCCGTATTTATCATTTGGCGTCTATGGAAGGCCCGCAATATTTTCTTATTTCAACGGAAACTTCTCTCACCACATCAAAGCTGGTCCTTATCCTACTCCGATGCACGTTCTTTTACTGAGGCACATGAGCAATCGACTACCTCTCTCTCGGACACAACCTCGGCACCTTCTTATGATTATACATCTTGGCAAAAACTACATGTTTCGTCGGTCAAATGCAACATCGACGTTAGCATTCCTGAAGGCAATTACGGTGCGGGCATGGGCTGGGTTATCCGAGATAGCAATGGATTGGTTCAATACTGTGGGTATGGCAGATTCGAAGGCCGAGCTATTGTTGAGGAAGCTGAAGCTTCATCATTACTTTGGGGGATTCAATGTGCCTGGTCGTTAGGATTTCGAAACGTTATATTCGAGAGTAACAATTTACGTCTTGTTCAAGCACTCAATTTGGATCACCGGAATTTGTCAATCGAATTCATTTTGGATGAAATTAAGAGATGGCGCAATTGTTTCTCCTCGATGACATTCCAATACATTCCAAGACGGTTCAATACTTGCGCAGATTCATTATCGCGATTCGCATTATCATCCTCGGTTGATAGTTACATCTTTAGTTCATGTCCTTCATTCTTATGTAACTCTGTAACCAATGATGTAAACAATAATGTTTCCTAATAAAGTAAAGAAGTTGATAAAAAAAAAAATTACTAATGCATTTTAAACATTAGTAAGAGATTAATTGACGAAGAAAAAGATTGCTTATTATTCCAAGTGCATAGTAGAAAAGAAGCAAGTGTTCTGATTAAATTATAATTCGAATTTGACTATTCATAGACTACGAGTGCACATATTTCTTTGGTAAGATTTTAACTATTAAACCAACCTGTTTTGATTTGAATACTAATGTGACAAGAAGTAAAAATATGCATAAGGCACAAAGAAANACATAGCAAAGAAATTTTCCATTTTTCTCGTTCATTAGTATTTAGTTTCTAAATTGGAATTTGGACATTTTTCAAATATAATCCTATGTTGCCGTTACTACAAACCCTAAATGAAACTCAGATATATCTAACGGTGCATACACATATTGTGAAGCCACGTGTAGGTTTCAGATTACATGACCACGAGCTTTTGACGTACAGAGTAAATAAATAACAAAAGAAATCGAAAAACAAAGAAGCAGAACGCTCATTGGCTCTCAATTCTCAAGTCGTCCTTTTTATTTAAGTTTCGCGGCAACGCCTCTCTCTATTTCATCTTAATCCTTTTTCTTTTCTTTCTCTTTCGAATTTCTCACCGATCTCTCTTTCTCCCTTGAGGATCTTTTGCGCTTTCTCTCCTCCATCTCTCGCTTCCTTTCTCTGTACTTCAGCACCGATTTTCTTCTCGCTGTGTAATTGGTAAGTGGATCGCTTCTGATTTAGGGTTTAAAAGGGTTTTAACACAACTAATTGGGATTTTTCTAAACTTCACTTTATCGGATTTTCAATTGGGAAGATGGTTTCAGATTTGTGGAGTCCGTTCTGAAACATTGATGTTTTCTTATGCGGCGATGCGATTTTTTAATTTTATTTTCAAGACTTATTATCTGATTTTTAACTTGTGATTTATCCTTCTTTGTGGTGAATTTTCGGTTATGGGTCTTCTTTTCTTTTGATAAATTTGAATTCCCAAAGTTGAGTTCCGATTCGGATTATCGTAATCTTTGTTTGTTCGCTGAGGCTGCGAGTTGTTAGAGATTTGTAAATGAAGTTTATGTCTTTCGAATTCAAATCTATGTACAGATCTTCCTGTGATGGAAATTTGAATCGTGCATTTTGTGAAGAAGGCAAAGTTTCTCATCACTGTAACGTCTTCATGTCATTTTCTGAGGTTTCCGTAATTCTAACAATTCAAAACTTTATGGGGCAGATAAATCAGCATATGGCGCCCAGTAGGAAGTCGAAGAGTGTGAACAAGCGCTTCACCAATGAAGCTTCTCCAGAGATAGATGTTGGGAGCTCAAGCAAAACTAAGCAACGAGTGAGTTTACTCCTCACTTACTTGAAACTAAAGCACCTCGTGTATTTATGAATCATGGTTTTTCTTTGATCGGACACTCTTACAATGCTCTTTCTGATGCTAGAAAAAGAAATTGACTGACAAGCTGGGACCTCACTGGACAAGAGGAGAGCTTGAGCGTTTCTATGACGCTTATAGGAAGCATCCGGGAGACTGGGAAAAGGTAACTGCGTTGCTCCATATGGTTTTATGTGACTACTTTCTGAATATTTGTCCCTTGAAACTGCTTAGGTAGCTGCTTCAGTGCGGAGTAACCGGTCTGTTGACATGGTAGAGGCCCTCTTTCATATAAATAGGGTATGATTACAATAATATTTAACTATTCCAACCTTACCACTACTTTACATTAGGCCTGAATACATTTTCATTTATCTGATTTGCCTTTTCTTCCAGGCATATTTATCCCTGCCTGAGGGAACTGCCTCTGTGGCTGGCCTCATTGCAATGATGACTGATCATTACAGCGTCATTGTGAGTAATCTAATTTATTAATTCCTACTTAGAAATTCAGGTGGAAACCTGAAGCCTTATTAATTTCCACACACAATAGTGAAATGTTAGTTTTTATATTTCCGTGAAAACAAAGGAAAGATGTTGCTAACTGGGTGGGTCAGATTGTCTGTTTACTGAAATTGTGCGGTCTAGTTGTTACGTACTTATGGCAATTTCTCTAGGGTGGGAGCGAAAGTGAAGGAGAAGGCCATGATGCTTCTGGAGTACCGAGGAAACATAAGAAGCGCAAACGTGCTAAAGATCCGCATTGTGATATTCGAGATGAAGTTATTCCATCACAGTCAATTGCATCAGCAGAAGGATGCCTATCATTTTTGAGGCAGACGCAAACTCACGGTAAATCACTATTTTCTGCACATATTTTGCTAAATAAAATTATGGTTTTAAACAAAAATTACTCTGCGGTTTAAATTGGTGAGCAAATGAACGACAAGCACTTTTATAGGATACCCAAGTGTCTTGAAGACTTCTGTGGCAGTGTGAAGGAATTTCTAATTTGTTGCTTATTTTATGTAGGACGTGAACGACGTGCTGCTCGGAAACGTACACCACGGTTTCTTGTACCAAGTACATATAATATGGACGACATAGCAGGTTCTACTCAACCAAATAATAGAGACAAGAAACAACGGGTTGATGATGATGATGATGCACATGTCGTAGCATTAACTTTGGCAGATGGGTCGAGACAGGGAGGAGGGTCTCCATATAGAAGAACAGAACCCAACGACAGCACACCAATTAAGCTTAAGAAAATGGTACCTTTGTAGCTGTATAACTTCACGATTATCATCATTATGTTTAGTGTTCTTGTGATTCATGGAGAAATACATTTCTACTTTTCTGCTTTTTTCCAGTCACAAGCCAAGGAAACTCAATATAAGCACCATGATAACACCATGTTTGAAAATGGAGTTAAAATAAGAAGGCATAGAAAAGTAGTTCCTGATATAGATGATGCCTTGATGCATATGGAAAGGGTTTGTACCGTGGAGATTCCTCATAAGGGGAAGAATGTGAGGGTTGAAGGAAATGGTTCTGATGAAAGCGGAGAATCATGCAATACCAATGAAGTACTCAGAACTAAGCCGCAGACAAGATTTGTAGACATTGAAGCCTCAAGAGGTAAATACTCACTAGATAGCCCAAAAAAGAAATAAAGAACTTTTTTAGGTATAATCCCAATGATAAGTTAGTGTCGGTAAAATTCAAAGGTCCAAGGGTAGTCCTCTTTTGGATAGCTTTATCATAGTGACATTTTGGTTATTTACCTATACTACATTTTCTTATTAACCTAATGGCATTCGTCTTTTGCTTACTCTGTAGATGAACTTGAAGCTCTGCAAGTACTGTCTGAAATGTCAGCTTCACTGCCTCGGGCTGGTAAGCATCCAATGGTTTTATATTCTGGGGTTTTCAAATTAAGGTGTATAATGTGAGGGCTTGACCAATAAATGAATACCTGCAGTTTTGACTTTTCACATCTTATTTATTCTACTGTATTATGTTGAACCCAGATTCATCTGCACAGTTGAAAGCAAGAAAAACACGTAACAACGTGCAAGTGAAATCTAACACACTATCCACAAGCCTCCCCAGAGAAAGGGATAAACAAGTAGGACTTGTAAATGCAGTTTCAGCTGCTGGTAATAGAAAAACAAAGTACGCAGGGGAAGCAAACAGAACACGTAACAACGTGCAAGTGAAATCTAACACACTGGAAACCATATCCACAACCCTCCGCAGAGAAAGAGTAAAACAAGCGGTTGATGATAGTGCTGTTTCCATAGAGGAACCTGGCACTTCAAGACGAAAACGTAAATCAAAGGTTTGCAAGGCAGTTTTCTTTTTGGTTTCCTAATTATCTTGTCATTCCTCTATGCACCACTTAACTGTATGAAGATACATTCAATTTCAGGTGTTAGGTATTGAAACTTCAAAAGGTTATATTCAGAACGAATCTCTATGTAATAAGGTATTTGCAAATCTATATATTTGTAAACAACATTTCTCTCCTTTTGTTTTTATTATTGATTGGATATAATATTTCTCTGTGATGTATGATTGCTCTGCTTCCTCTTTAATGCAGGATTCGACTGAAGATGATAGTTTGAAGACTCTTGTCAACTTAAGACGTGCTAGTGAAAGTCCAACAAAACAGCTGAAAATCGCAAAGATCTCAGAAGATTCTGTTTCAACTAGTGACAAGAAAAAAACTGGACAGGATGCATTAGTGTCAGCTACACAAGTTTCAGGCTTCGGTCCAGCAAGTTTGCTGCCAAAGCCTCCAAACAGGCGAAAGATTAGTTTGAAGAGAAGTTTACAAGAAGTCAAATCTTCAGCAACCGCTAATGACAAGATACGTAATTACGAAAAAAATTCAGAACATGAATTATTAAAGGTGGAGTCTCTTAACTTTATTTGCATCAAAAATCTGGGTATTTATATGTTTATTCCATTTACAGGAGAAGCTTTCGGCTTGTCTTTCAAATCAGTTGGTCCGTCGAAGGTGCATATATGAATGGTTCTGTAGTGCTATTGACTATCCGTGGTTTGCAAAGATGGAGTTTGGTAAATATCTGAACCACGTGGGGCTCGGACACGTTCCAAGACTTACTCGTCTTGAATGGAGCGTCATTAAAAGGTTTGTTAAAATTCCTTTGTGTATGTCAATGGAAATGGTCTCAAAAAGGTAACTAGTTGTGTATATATGTTTTTTTCAGTTCTCTTGGTCGACCTCGGAGATTCTCTGAGAAATTCCTACGTGAGGAGCGTAATAAACTCAATGAATACCGTGAAAATGTGAGACAACATTATAAAGAGGTCCGTGCAGGTGCTAGGGAAGGGCTCCCTACAGATATCGCCCAGCCTTTATCAGTCGGGAATAGAGTCATTGCCATCCATCCTAAAACGCGAGAAATTCGTGATGGCAAGATTCTCACTGTGGATTATAACAGGTGTAACGTTCTGTTTGATGAATTGGGCGTTGAATTAGTAATGGTAAATCGCAAAAACAAACCACTGCTGTCCACTTTAATCACATCTCTAACAAAACTCTTTGGTTTAACAGGACACTGATTGCATGCCTTTAAATCCATTGGAATACATGCCAGAGGCTCTGAGGAGGCAAATAGATAAGTGCTTGTGTTTAAGCAAAGAAGCACAGCCACAGCCACAGCTTAACGGACACCCCAACTCTCATGTGCTTGAAAATGTCAACGTTTCCATGAATCCATGTGCAAAACAGGTAAGACTGGTGTCTATTGATCTTCGATCTTCTTCTATCTATACATGTTTGGTAAACGATGTGCACGACTCCATTTTATTGTACAGGATGATATCAATGGGCGAATTTTGCATAGTAGTGTGTTAGCAAACAACACAATTGATCCATATATCACAACTAATAGCAAAGAAAGAGGATCTGAAACTCAGCGACCTATGATGTTGCAGCATACTTCAGATGCGCAGGTAATGATTCTGTATGTGGGTGTAGGTAACTAAATAAGCTTAGGTTAATGAAATTTCTATGCCTTCAGATTGATCATGTCCAAAGTATAAGACTTATTTTATCCTTTTTGTTGAATTAAGTCGAGCAACATTTTGATCGGGAATAGTAATAGTGACAGAAAAGTGTTCATTTGTCTGAATTCATCTGCTTTAATTCTGCTTTCTAGGAAATGGAGAGAGAAATGCTTGAAATTTTTAGTGGTTCAAAGTCAAAAGCGAGGGCAATGGTGGATGCAGCTATTATGAAGGTAGTTATAACAAGATTACATACTTAAATTATGTTTGTTTGTTTTTTTTGGGGGTAAAATTGTTGTCACTGCGATTTTAGGCTGCCTCTTCTTTGAAGAAAGACGAAGATTCAGGGAATATGGTCCAACAAGCTTTAAGCTCAATTGATGAACATGGTCCAGTAGGTAACTTTAAAGTGTCTGGTATTACACATCAAAACCATAGCAATGGTAGCTTTGATCATCGTCAAAGCCGGTCTCCCCCAAACACAGAAAAACCGATGACTAATGGTTTCATCTCACATGGCGGATTAGAAAAAAATGAAAAGCAAATGACTTCAGAGCTTATAACTTCTTGTGTTGCAACTTGGCTCATGATTCAGGTAAACTAAGATGTATTGTGTGTTTTTGTTGTTGAAATCAAAATACCTTAACAAGTTTGTATATATATATATTTTTTTTGTCCCTGAAGATGTGCACAGAGAAGCACTACCCACCAGCTGACGTGGCACATCTGATGGAGACAGCAGTGAATGGGTTGCAGCCACGGTGTCCCCAGAACACGCCAATCTACAGAGAAATTCAGACGTGCATGGGATTGATCAAGACTCAAATCATGGCTCTCGTAAGAACATGAAACTGTTGAAGATAGCGTTTGGATAAGTAAAGGTTAGGTTAAGTTTAACTGAACAAAGTTCAGATAATTGATTCTGTAACATTGGATCTGTTCTTCTCCATAAATGTTTCAAAAAATTGTTGAGTTCCTCCTGGGCCAGTTTCAGTTTAGAGAAGGTTTTAGGGCCGACTTTGAAATTTCGGGGGCTTGAAACAAAATTAAAAAATTGAGGTTAATATTTCATATATATTTTTTTGGGGCCACTATATATATATAAAATTTTAAATTTTTGGGCCTATAAAATATGAGATTGAACTCACAAAAACGGGGATTATAAGCGAATGTTTCANAATTTTAAATTTTGGGGCCTATAAAATATGAGATTGAACTCACAAAAACGGGGATTATAAGCGAATGTTTCATCTCGCTATGCCCCAATCCGGCCCTCGAAGGTTTAGAATCTTTTTTTTTTCCAACCATATTTATATTAACTTAACTAAGTAGTTGTACAACATAAGACCCATTAGATAAGCGAGCCTGTTTAGCCATTCGATCAGCTATTTATATAACCAAGGGATACATACAAAAGATTTAACTTTTAGAGTAACTTAGAGTGAGAATATCCCTAAGAAGAATTGTAGAAGTGTTCCTTCATACATTTTGATGATGATTATGATAGGCTCGATGTAAGAGAGTCGCCAATTCTTCACAATCATTAAAGACTATAAATGCTTGAAAGCCCGGTTTTGAAAGAGTGAGAAGACTAATAGCTTAAGCATCAAATACTGAGTGAGTTGCACATAAAGAGGCTTAACTTTTGACCAAAGTATTGCCTTGAAGCATTAAGAATCATCCAATTCCAATGCGTTCAGCAT
>OVBE01011372.1:0-14214 GCA_900406425.1 Iberis pinnata
AATCTCACCCTTAAAATACCTACTATCACTTTAGAGAGAAAATTCCTACTATCAGGAACGTCGGGTTGTCCAGCAGACGCCATCTCAGCACCATCCTGTACTACCTGGAATCGAACAATAACACGTTCATGATCCCCAAGGTGTGTAAAACGGGTGAAAGTTGTAGTCAACAAAAGGGAATTAGACATCTTCACTAACCTCTACAAACTCTGATTGATCTTGTGCAGCATGTCATTGGCCTTCAGGTGCAGCATCATGTCCAGATTCTGCACCTTTGTCGTCTTGTCCACTAGGCACAATATCAGCACCTTTGTACGTCATATCTCCCATAATATCTTTTTGGCTTTTTTCGCTACCTCAATTTGGTCCCAAATGGTAGAAACTTGTACCACATAAATAGGGTGAGAAGTTTAGCAGCCGTTGACCGTGGACATGTAAACGATCAATATTGTCGGCAAGTTCTTTGTCCACTTACTTGTCCACCTGCTAGATTTTGACCACTTGCCAATAGCTTAATCTTGCCCCCAACAGTCTCTGTGGCCTGCGCTTATATTGGAACAACCCCAGTGGACACTTGAGGGATAAATATTGCAGATTGCGTGAAAACGTTTGTAAAACATGTGACATGGTGGGGTGATGATGTTAACTTACTTTGCCAATTTGAGGCCATAAACGTAAGTGTGGTCGTCTCGCACCGGTGGACAATGAGTCCTTACCGGATACTGTATGGCCGGTGTTCTCATCGACAGCCTTGGCTCCCAAGCTCTCTGTGTCCTTTAATTCCTTCATAATTACGATATCAAACGTGAGCAAATATGAAAAACACGTAATATATACCTAGTCGTGTTGTCCACTTACTTTTCCACGTGTCTTTACTCCTAAAATATCCGAGTCGTGAGGTTCCTTTGAAACTTGTCCTGTGGTCACCTGAGGCATATAAAAGATTTAAGGTGTAAGCAATATGCAAAACATGTGACGTATAACCGGTGATTACGTCCAATTACTTGTCCAAAAACTCCCAAACTCTCTGTGTCCTTAGCTTTCTTTGAAACCACTCCAGGGGTCATATGTGGCAGGTACATGATATCAGATTTGAGCCTTGTGGAATACAGTGTGAAAGCAACCATATAATTTACGTCCACTTACTTGTCCACTAGTCTGTCCCCTATTCAATAGTTGACAATAAGGACCGATGGACAGTGACTCATCACTGGAGTATGAATAATTGCTGTTGGCTTCTCCAGAACTTGTGGAGGCGTCACTCTCATCAAAGGCAAGAATCAAGCTCGGGTCGTAGTTGGTCATGTGTCCAGCACGTAGTGCTGGTTCAATTGGGCCGACATTGGTGGACATCGGGTTCGTTGTAGATGTGTCTACTGGTCCAACAGTGGACGACTCCCTCTCCTTTCAAGACAAAAATCAAATTGTTAGATGTTTTGCCTAATCATAACTGATACTTACAAATGTCCACCTGGTTTGTTGCCTTAACTGATGACTCTCTATTCGGATTTGCAGCACCAACATTGACTTCATTCTCATTGTCCAAAGTTGTTGTCTGGTGGACAACCGATGTGGACATCGGATTGTCTGGTGATGTGTCCACTGGTTCTGTGGTGGACAATGATTCCTCCTTCGAAGAAAAAATGCATCTTTTAGATGTTTTCTCTAACAAAAAGTGATAGTAAAAAAATTCCCACCTGGTTTGTTGCCTTAACTGGTGACTCTTTGTTCTTATCTGCATCATCAACATTGTCTTCGTTTCTGTTGTCCACGGTTGTTGTCTTGTCATCATGTGTTGTCCCTTTGTTCTCAGCCGTGGGTGTTGTCTCTTTGTTTTCTTGCAAGTCATCCATGGATGCACCATGGGACATCTGTTGGGCCTACAGAAAGTAATATTTGTTAGACAACCTAACATATGAGAAAAGAGTGCCAACCATAAATTAGAATAGGACGCACCAAATTGTCGACTTGATTTAAAACGTCTTCAACACCGGGGTAGTCCTCAAATGTTGGGAACTTGCTACATCCACCATCTTCGTCACCAACTGGATTCTCAGATATTGTATCCTCTGTACTACTGGTTACGGAAACGTGCAAATCATCTTCCTTTTTGCCTTTCTCTTGGCTTGTAAACTTACCACCCTTACAGACCTCACTTATAATCTCATCTAGCAGCTCATCCTTCATGATCTTCTTCTCAGTCTGAATTAACTGTGTTATCTTCTCAGTGTGAGCTTCAAGCATTTCTTCAAACCTCGCAAACATAGCGTCAACGTCCGGACCCTCTTTCTCTTCAGTCTCGGATGAATCTTGTGGACGTTTGCGCTTCCGTTTCTGTTCTTGTTCCTTCTGCTTATGTTGTTTATCTTTCAATGTCCCTGTAATCTATAGATCATGTGTCCGAGCCTTCTTAACAGGTTTTGACTACTTAAGATTATGAGCTTTCCTGACTTCAACAACAATAGGATCAAATATAGTACAGTCACTCTCCCACATAGACTTCTCAAATTTGACCCCGCTTGTAAGCAAACTTTCCATATAATCAACCGAAGCATCCACCACCTCGTCATCCCACCAATCGTTTAAAGTATTGTATTCGGCATCTTCAGCAGGTAAAAATGGTTGAACATACATCTGTAGAAAACGTAAAGTCATAATTCAATAAATCTGTACACAATGGTAGACAGCTAAGTTCCAATAAACAGTGTCTAAACTACTATACAATAGACTAGTCTCCTGCATTATGGTGGACTACTAAAATATATTTGTTGATCTTACTATCGTATGTTTACTAACATACCGTAGACTATGATCCTGAATTAGAGTGGACAACTAAAATATATTAGCAGACTATTAAGATGTCTACCATACATATGGTAGTCGAAAACTATTAGGTTTACTAACATACCGTGGACTTGTTCTTGATTTTCATGATGTTGTCGTTGTGGAACGTCCGGCACATTGGTAAGTTGATAATAGACTCATGTGTAAAGTCATGGTCACCATCACGTGACTGCGGAAGTAACCTAAAAAAATCAGGTATTGCTTGGTAAAAGAACAACTGTAGCGCCAGGCTGAATCCATGTATCACTGTGTGTGACTGATTAAGCTTGCCTCTAAGTACTTTGACCTCCTCACACTGCTCACCAATTTTTATCATCTCTATTGTCAATGTAAAGGCTTCACGACCCCATGGGTATGATTCAAACGCTTCCAAATTCTTTACCATCTCAACAACCTTGCTTCCCACCTTGACAGGATTGTTGTTGCATAGAAGTACACCCTCTACTATAACAATCAACGCCAATCGGATTCTTCTCCATGATGGCATTTTCTTGTCCACTGGCAATCTCTTGCCTGTCTTCAACAAAGAGACAATGTCTTTGACAGTCATAGTCTTTTTCGTGTTGGATATAAGGGTGTTCCAATATGGATTGGTTGGATCTTCTGGAGTTTATAGCTGCTCCATTACTTCAGGTTCAGGGTATGGTCCACAAGGGAGACCGGTAACCATCCCAAATTCACGAAGGGATAAGCGAAATGGACAACCCGCAAAGACAAACCAGAGTTTGTATTTTTTTTTTAGGTCACGAGTGACCTGCATATCATCTGGTGGACAAGCTTACCGGAGAAAGAAGCCTTCCTAATGGGGATTTCAAGCAGTGGACCAAAAACGGATGCTTTGATGTAATTTATGTCTGTTGTACCTTAAAGCGCCTCCACTATGTCAAGTAACAACTCCGGTTTGGAATAACAATTGATCCGACCTTCCGGTGGGTATCGGTCGGATGCATAAAGTCTACGTGGTAGACGTGAAGTGTCCACCGTCATATTGGGTGTCCCTTTGCCCGGAACCGCCGGTTTTTCCCTTGGACTTCGTTTCGGCTGAACAGATTTCTCAGTCGATACTTGTAAAATTGATGCCGACGACGACACTCCGGTCGAAGCTTTCTGTCGGGTATTTGGTTTTCCGGCAGAAGAAGCATCCTTGCTTTTAGGCTTCGGAGGTTGGCCGAGTTCCTTTCGAGTTGACATTCTCCGAAATCGATCTTTTTCCGAAATCGAGTTGATAATCTTGAAGAATTTTGAAGATTAAGAACTAGGGTTTGAGAGAGAAAGGAAATATCAACAGTTTTAATTTGAGTTTGTGAGAGAGAGTTACAGAGTTTCTTCGCGTGGGAGAGAGGGAGAGAGGGAGTGGAGATATGAATTTAATTTTTTTTCAATCTCTGTAACGGCACAGAGATTGTGTCAGAAGGGCAATTCCGTCAAATGCAGAATCAGATATGGTAGACATCGAAAGATTGTTGTTTTATGGCATTTTGTCTAAAGTTTTCAAATAATATGGCATTTTCAATAATTTTTTCTACTTTTTATATATTGAAAAAGACATTAGTGGATCATTACTTATCATTTTACCTGTTGTTGTTAGAGCCAAACATAAATGTTAAAGATGAACACCCTAATACAATGTAGACGATGTGTTATTCTTGTACTAAGTATTTTATTTATAGATCACATAAACTCTTTTACAAAAGATATTTATAAGATATATTCAGTGTCACACTTAACATAAATTAAAACTGATCAATTCTGAACTACTATTTTTCTCTATTCTAACTTTGTTGTGCAAACAACAGGGCTGGTCCTGAAGTCAAGCAGAACAAACACGAGCTTGCGGTCCATTTTATATTTTCAAAATTTTACTTCGACAACCTGCCTATTTTAAGAACCATCCCATGTTTTTCATATTATATTGCGACCTTTAAAATCTCAGAACCGAATCTGACAATCAATCACCAGAAAACTCTTAAAAACAAGAACCCTGTCAAAACCCTCATAAACATAGAAATCCCTCTTAGTTTTCTATTCATGTGTAGCACACGTAATCTTTTTTTGTTTGGTTTCAATGATATATATCTTTCAAATCTTCATAAATATCGTGAATTGGTTTGGTACCACATGTATCTTAAATTCGGAATTAGAAAATATTATTTTTTATATTTGTTGACACGTCATCCGTAGCTTCAAATTAAAACTTTGAACTAACAATCTCTCCAGTTTTTTAATTTATATGTAAAAACTCGCACAACTTGCACCAAATCATCAAATATAACAATTTTCTACGTGCAACAATCATATTTACATTGTTATCTTCACAAATCACCATCAAGAAGTCTAAAATACGTAACAAACAAACCAACAAACTACTCAGAATCATAAGTTTATAGGATAATTAGTTCATAACTTAAAAAAGTGCACAAAATCAAAAGAAGATCACTAAAAGATGAAAAGACCATATAGGACAACACATCAACAACTGATTGCCTCCTCAACATCGTGATATACTCTCAAGGATTAATTCGGATACAAACAACAATGGTATCATGATATAATTAGGATTCAACAATAAGATTCATGTAGATCTCGCATAAGAAAAATACGAAACTAGTTTATAACTTAAATAGTAAAATTAGTTGTTCATAATTGTGTCTTCTAAACTACTAATTTATAATTTGTCAGATTCTATAGTTTGGGTGAAGGGGAGACAGAGTGAATATTTTAAATTAACGTTAAGACAGATTTTAAGTATGATAGCATATCTAATTAAATTACTGATACAACCCGCGGCAGCCTTCTCAGCCAGATTATATGTATTTTAAAGATCTCCGGTTTACAAGCATTTGACTCGGGATTTTGGATTCACCATCTTCATCAAAGTTCTAGGTACTGAAGTCAGATTTTCATAAAGCCTAAGATCTCCAACATTTGCTGCTTAGATCAGGAGTTATGCGCAAATGAATGAAGATATGATTATGGGTAACTTTCTCGGCCAGAGAGATACAAATTTACAAGCCTTTCCGTACGAATTTTGGTTTGAGCCCTTCATCGAAGTTGTAGGCCTAGAAGTCAGTTTTCTAACAAGCCCAATATCATCAAAAATGCCCACGTGGTTAGAAAGTTACCCGCCATTTACTAAGAGAAACACTCAATAGACATTCTCTCTTCTACATGCATGGATGGACAAAGAAATTAAAGCTCACACTCTCTCTCCTACATGCAAACTATCTTGTTCTCTATTTAAACTCTTGTAATCTTTCAAAAGAAATTATCCATCATTTTAGTTGAGCGTTCTTCCGAAGTTTTGGATAATCTTGTTTGGTTTGTAATATCCAATCAAGCCTTTTTGGTGTGTAATCAAAAGACTATATATGATATCTTGGTGTGTAATATCCAAGGATCACCCCTGGTGTATCATAAGTTTTTCGCAACTTCTGTGGTCCAATTCGATCCATGACTATCCGGTGAATCAAGATCTTTTCCGCATCGCTAGTGTGTCATTCGATCCATTTTCTATCTACCTCGATCTTATTCTGTTTTTATTCATCTTCAAGTGTCGATCTTGAGGAGAATCACATCATTTGATATCAGAGCCTGCTTTTGAAGGTGAAAAGATTTCAAGTACAAGAATACCGATTTGAGGGAAAATAGTTTTTCAAGTGGGAGAGGATGTTACAATCTGCGGCAGCCTTCTCGGCTATATTATGTGCATTTTAAAGATCACCAGCTTTCAAGCATTTGACTCAGGATTTTAGACTCGATATCTTCATTAAATTTCTAGGTATTGAGGTCAGTGTTTCAAAAAGCTTAATATCTCCAACATTGGCCGCCTAGATCAGGAGTTATGCGCAAATGAATTAAGATATGATCATGGGTAACTTTTTCGGCCACCAGATTCTCTGCTTCTCAAAGAGGACAGATTTACAAACCTTTGCCGTAGGTAATTGGGCTTGAACCCTTCATAAAACTTGTGCGCCCAGATGTCAGCTTTCTAAAAAGCCCAGAATCATCAAGAATGCCTGAGTGGTTAACAAGTTACGTGCCATTTACTAAGATAAACACTTAGACCTTGAATGTTTGTGGGTTTTAAACTAGTTTTTATATATTTTTTTCTAAAAAAAAATTTTTAATCCAATCAAATTTTTAAGAAAATAGATTCTCTAAATTATAGGGAAACTAGTTTTTTTAAAAAAATGTCAAGTTTAAATCAAAACCAAAATGAACTTATTATTAGTTTTTTCGCAAGTGTCGATACATTTTGTTTCATTATTTCATGTGTTTTAATTATTTTTAAAATATCTATTTACCTAAAAATATTATGCAAAAAATATTCAAAGAGATTAATATGAACCTTAAAATCTACTTCAAATCATCTTAAATATACAAAATATATAATAGAATTAAAATCAAACTATTTTATCATATTATAATACAATATGTAATTTATAAATCCAATTGTATTTTAATAAATAAAAAATCTATGAAGATTTTCATTTATGTTTAAATCAAAGATAGGGAGATAAATTTATGTGTTTTTAATTAATGAATTTGAGATATTCTTTATTTTTTGTCGTAATTTTCTTTTCTATAAGAAGTAATATTTTATTAATATTTTTATTTTTATTAACAATATTAGCAGTCATAAATTTAACAAGTATTAGAAATAATAAAATAGCATTTTTTAAACATTTTCATATTGTAGATATGTTTTTAAAAACTAGTAAATGGTAAAATATAAACTAAGATAAAAAAGCAAAAAAAAAATAATGATAAAAAGAACTAAAAACTACCATTCAAGTTTTTGTGAAATCTAAAATCTACAACAAAATCAAAATCTAAAAAGAAAAACCAAAAACTAAAAACTAAAACTAAAAACCAAGTAACATTCATGGCCTTAACAGACATTCTCTCTCCTACATGCATGGATGGACAAAAAAAATTAAGCTCACACTCTCTCTCCTACATGCAAACTATATTTTTCTCTATTTAAACTCTTGTAATCTCTCAAAAGATATTATCCATCATTATAGTTGAGTGTTCTCCCTAAGTTTTGGATTATCTTGTTTGGAGTGTAATATCCAGTCAAGCCCCTTTGGTGTAATATCCAAAGAACAATCCGATTTCTTGATGTGTAATATCCAAGAATCTCCCCTAGTGTATCGGAAGTCTTTCGCAATTTTTGTGGTCCAATTCGATCCACGACTATCCGGTGAATCAAGGGCTTTTCCGCATCTCTTGTGTGTCATTCGATCCATTTTCTATCTATCTCTATTTTATTCTGTTTTTATTCATCTTCAAAGTTTCGGTTTTGAAGAGAATCAAATAATTATAAACTTAGATTACCATATGTCAATTCAATAAGCAAAATCATAATTGTCTAGTGTTAAGGTTTACGATTTTGAAATTAAACAACTCAAATGTGAAAACTAAACAACTTAATAAACTGTCAAAAGTTGTTGCATGTATATTTAAATTATATATAAAGTATATTAGATGAGTTTGAGTAATATATATTAGTTACAGGTTCAAAGAGTTTATATCAGTTTAGGGTCTAGTGTTAAGGTTTACGATTTTGAAATTAAACAACTCAAATGTGAAAACTAAACAACTTAATAAACTGTCAAAAGTTGTTGCATGTATATTTAAATTATATATAAAGTATATTAGATGAGTTTGAGTAATATATATTAGTTACAGGTTCAAAGAGTTTATATCAGTTTAGGGTCTAGTGTTAAGGTTTACGATTTTGAAATTAAACAACTCAAATGTGAAAACTAAACAACTTAATAAAATGTCAAAGGTTGTTGCATGTATATTTAAATGATATATAAAGTATATTAGATGAGTTTGAGTAATATATATTAGCTACATGTTCAAAGGGTTTATATCAATTTAGGGTCTAGTGTTAAGGTTTACAATTTTGAAATTAAACAACTCAAATGTGAAAACTAAATAACTTAATAAATTGTCAAAAGTTGTTGCATATATATTTAAATGATATACAAAGTATATTAGATGAGTTTGAGTAATATATATTAGTTGCAGGTTCAAGGGATTTATATCAGTTTAGGGTCTAGTGTTAAGATTTACGATTTTGAAATTAAACANCTACATGTTCAAAGGGTTTATATCAATTTAGGGTCTAGTGTTAAGGTTTACAATTTTGAAATTAAACAACTCAAATGTGAAAACTAAATAACTTAATAAATTGTCAAAAGTTGTTGCATATATATTTAAATGGATAAAGTATATTAGATGAGTTTNTTAAGATTTACGATTTTGAAATTAAACAACTCAAATGTGAAAACTGAACCACTGAAAAAACTGTCAAAAGTTCTCAAAAAATTTATTTTGTATGGAATTTATGTTTTATGGTATATTTAAACATTTATGGTTTAGGGTTTAGGGTTATCAGTTTAGGATACCATATTGTTGTCAATATTGGTTTCATAAAAAAACAAAAAAAAAGTTACCAGAAAGGATGACATATACACCCTTTTGTACCTTTGTACGATTATCAGTAGCATTAATACAACAAATTTGTCGCATTGGTACACCAAATTTGTTGTCTAATCAAATGAAACACAAACCAGGCGTCTCTGAAATGAATTTTTAAGAGTTATCTAATCAAACATTTTTGGTATTCATATTACTTGATTTTTTAACTTTTTAATTATTATTTTTCTCTTTCCAAAAGTACACAATCACATCTTTTTGGTTCCAATACATTTTTCTCTTTCCAAATGTAACTTGATAGAGAGAGATAGAGAAAGAGAATTTCAAAAATACAGTAAATTTGAAGAAACATAGTAGAAGAAAACAAAATTCATTATATTAAAACATTACAATAACATATTGTTCAACATTGACAATTTTCTTCAAACACTATGCATAACAACCCTTAGTTGTTTTGAACCTCTCACAAACTTACGTCCTATCAATTCAGCAGCAGCACGAGCCAAAATCTTTTTACCATCTTCTAATCCACGTGACAAATGAAGCTCAACTCTTTCTAACACAAGACCATGCTCAATCAAATATTGAAACATTAATGCTTCACTAAACCCTCCACTAAAATTTTTAACTTCCACGACTTTTAAAGTTGATTTCAAACATTTTTGTGTTATCTTTTGACTAAAATAATTCTCTAAATCAACCTGAAAAGTTGTAGCTAAGATCAGTCTTAGAGGAATCATAACAAATGTCAGTATTTCTAAATCTGGGCAACTATTGATCATGGACCTAATACCAAAAAATTCATTTGGTTGTATATTTGTCTTTATAACCAAATGTTTTGTTTTCATTGGTGCTTGCGAACGAGTTGGATCATCACTTTCTTGGATCATCTGAATGAGAAATGGACATACTGTTAACATCTTGGCTGATGACATATCGTAAAGCATACTACAAATATGTGTTCCTGTCGAGTCATCATATTCAGTTTCGTTTGCGAAATCCAGATATGCTTCTTTCATCATTCTATTCGCTTCCATGAATTGAAAGTAGTGAAATTTGCCAATGCATAGATATTTTATCTAATTCAAATTCCAAAACTTTGATGGATCAAATTCACAACCTAATAGCTTCAAAGACTCAAGAGAATTTAGATTATAAAAACTTTCTGGTAATGGAAAAACATTTGCTTCTATTACTTCTTGAGTATTGTCTGAGTAATTAAGAATTAGATACTTTACTTGTTTAGAGACCGCGAAGTCGATCAACAGCTTGATCTCTTATTCAAAACCAATCGGATTAGAGAGACAAAACTCAAAGCTTTTGATGCATTCACCAGAGAAACTTGACACCCACTCAATTTTATAGTAAATAAACAAAGCCCTAGAGACTATTCTGGTTTCTTCATCTTCCGCGACCGGAAATTTCACGACCTGGGATTCTTTGAAAGAGATATTGGTCGTTTCATAACATATATTCTTCCAACGTTTAGATAGAACGCTTGTCTTTAAAGCATCTTTGAAAGGTAAGGAAGATATTATTATGACCCGAAGATGATCTAGTAAACTTGATAATATATCTTCAGTTCTTCTTGAACCCATTGTTGATATTCGGCACAAAATAGATTTAGATAGAAGATTGATTGTTAAATAATTTTTAGAAATATTTTTAACTATTATACAAATATCGCATTAAATACATGTTCAGATCTGTCAAATATGCAATGTATTCAAAGGTATCATTATGGTAACATAATATGTAGTCTACTAGGTGTTATTGTAGCTTCCTTTAATGGCTCTAAAAATTTAGAAAATAAAGATAAAGTTATGGTTTTCCATAAACAACACGTTTCTTCTTTTTTTTATAAATTATCGTTTGTCAACGATGCATTTTCATACTAAAAGTTTCTCCCTCTCTCTTAAACATATCAAGCAACATTATTCTCTCTTACTGAGTTCATAGATTACTACTGCACAATCGTGTGTTTCTAGGAGATCTCCACCTCCTGAAACCGATCAGGTTAATAGGGTGGTTCTAAAGCTTGTGGACCAATAAGCTTATTTTATTCTATTTTACAAATAAATATTTAAACATTTTAACCTCTAATATACATTTTTAATTTTATTTTTAAATGTTGATTACAAACATAAACCACGGAGTCGAATATAAATTTAATATCAATGTTAATACAAGAATCAAGAAATTGATGCTTGAGTATTGCAAACATAAAAATATACAATATGGCTCTGTTCGATTTATTTATCATGGCCAGCGTCTATCACCAGATTTAACTCATCATTCTGTTTGTACTCTTCCTTGAATCAATATAATATTAAGTTTAACTAAACATTTAAAAAATCATCTTTGATATCTATACTGTTTTTTATTTACAGCTAATGATGGAAGATGGAGATGAAATTTGCGAGATTGAGGAGATGATCGGTGGTGGTCGTTTTGTCATTTGATTTTTTATGTGTTGTTTGTTTTGTTTGTTATTGTTGTTAGTTGATGATTGTTAACTTTGTTTGTTACTAATATTTTATTTTTAAATTATTATTATTTTACTTCTATGTAAAATGTCCAACTGATAATTTGACTTATAATACTGTTAACAAAAAATATATGTGTACAAAGTTACTTATAATATAAAAAAAACTAAACATGAATTACTTTTAAAAAAAACTAAAAATCATAAACATAAAAATAAATCACACTAGCAAAAAAACAAAAAAAGAACGAAAAACTAAATATAAACTGTTTTAAAACCAAAAAAAAACGAAAAAGTAAATGCATTTAACCTAAAAATCTAACACCGGATGCTCTATAGTCTATTTCGTAGCGGTGAGTGTGGCTGAGTTCGTTATGGTGTATTATTTTTTTTCTTTTTTCAATCTCTTCAGCTCCTCTTCCATATTGAAGTTCATAGTGTTTTTTATCTTCTCTAACATGGAGATCTTCACGTCTACCTCCATTGCTCGAACTTCAGTTTCACGGAAATCTTCCAAACATTGTAGTTGAATCTTCATAAGTTTCAGCATAGTTATGTACCTTTTGTGGTTAGAAACCGTGAGAGAGTTGCTGGATCGACTTCTACATCTTCTAGGAGGTGATTCATCTTTTTGAGTTTTTTTAAAAACACTCGAGATAATGAGAATATGACGGATTGTTTATGTATGTATTATATATATAATAGTTTTATTCATGTATTATGAATGTGTGTCGTTATTAAACGTCGTTTCGTCTTTCATGACGTTTAAATGTGTGTGATGTATCTGACGTCAATATTTATTTGATTTTCCTTAATTTTAATAATGTATTTGATTAATAAGTTATTTTTAAAATGGTGTGTAATGTTGCAACGGCGCAACACTAGGGTTTACCCTTTTGTATATGAATTAGGGTTTATCTTGGGTTGAGAGGGAAACACAAACCACGCATGACTTAAATGAAATTTTTTAGTTCCTGTTATTAAATTATTAAATTTTCTCGTAAATTAAATTTTTTGAGTTGTCTAATAAACATATTTCTATACATATTCCGCATAGGTAATGATTATATGCAATGCATAGCAAATCGATTTCGTATTATACACATAAATATATTTCTGTCAATAATTAAATAAATAAAATAAATAACGTGTTATCATGATTTCTATACTTTCATTTCATACACATAAAAATATATCTATTACCCAAACTGAACTTGCTAAATTAACCGAAAAACCAAAACATAATCGAAAAACCGAAATTTAACCAAAATTAAAAATTTTGACCAAATAAATTGATCTTCAAAACGAAAAAACCAAAACTCGAGTGCCAAACCGAAGTTTAATTTATAATATGTTTTTTGTCACAATGACAGTAATAATTTATAAAAAAAAACGTCAATAAACAATGCAGCCTTAATAACTTATTTCTCATAAACGTCAATTCAAGATCGTGGTCTTTATATAAGCGATTCTTCATGTTAAGTCTCTGTAAATTCTATCTAAAGAAAATGAAACTTTTTCTAAAGGTTTAATAATAAACTAATGTCTCTTTCGTCTCAAGTTTTGCAAATTGTTATTCTCTGTTCGTTTTTATTTAGTTCGTTATAACTTCTTTTAAATAAAAAAACATCATATGGTTATATTTTCATATACATACTAATATTTTTAAATAATCTTTTCGGCTTCTTCTACTGTGATATTTGTTTTCCATGATATTTTGTTTACATAAACATCATAGTACTGTTATCGTTTTTATTACCTTAAAAGTTACCTATTATACTAATATTTACATAAACATCATAGTACTATACTCAAGTTATATATGTAATAATGTATAAACAAATTTCATAACTACTAATCTTCCTTGGATCTGGATAATTCGAATTAAGTGTGAGACAAGCCCAATTGAAGCCCAAGTCGGTTTAAGTGGGAGTCACGTGAGAAGCACGTGATGTTACTAAAAACAGAAGAACCAGATATTGGCTAAGTATTAAAATTGTTTTGACAAAAGAGGAAACAGCTCTTCAGCCATGTTTGGACCACTCTATCAAGGCGGCTTCTAGGCCTTTGCGCATGCTTAAAGTTGTTTTTAAAAGCTTGTTGTATGTTCTATATAACTAAAGTGATTCTACTGGATTCTGGATATTAGATCCCGGCGTGAGTAGGGTCAAAGTTAAGGATCCGAACACGTTCTTAGTTCCTCTTGCTGCATTTTTACCCCATGTTAATGCAGATGTAGCCTCTAAGCCTTAATTACATCTTCTACGACGGGCCCCAGCAGAGCCGGATGTCGACGTGTAGCCTACTCTCGTCCTTACTATCATTTCAAAACTGAGAATAAAAAATAATATTTTTAGCTAAATTCTACATCTAATGAATTCAAACAATATGTATGTAGATGATACCTCGAAATCAACTAAACCGCATAATCG
>OVBE01011374.1:0-14210 GCA_900406425.1 Iberis pinnata
GAAGTGTCACCTCTGGTTGCCTATACCGAAGTTGCTGATATCATATTGTGCTAGGCGAAAGATTGCGATATCGCAGCTATCCGCTCCCTCAATCAGGAAAATGATTGCCCTGCTAGCACATGCCTAGAAATTGCAGGTGGAGCTCGGTGTTAGGTACCTGGAGAACATGTCGTCAATCAATCCAATTGTTCAGAAGGGGACAAAGATAAACATCGGTTTTGTCTATATTAACTTCAAGCCGCAATATAAATTGATAACTGTCGGTACAGGGGACAAGATCCACGCCTGGAAAACAAAGTATTTATTCCTCCAGGTCGTTCCGGAAACCGTGGAAGATGTTAGGAGGATCATCAGAAGAAAATGGGCCGAGACCTTTGGTAGATACCGCCTAGGACCGCCGAGCTGACCTATATGCATATTTAAATTTGGGTCGTTGCTAACTCGGCTTCCCTTGTTTATTGTAGATCTACATTGCAATATCGGCCCACATCCAGGCAATTTCCTTGTGGACTCCAAAAAGTTGCTTGAAGCAAGAGTTGTCCACATAAAACAGTTCGACCGTTCTTGTATTTAAGAGAGCATTTCGTTTATCTACGTTGGTAAGGGTGTATGGTTATTTGCAGTCTTACATCTAGCCAATGTGTCTAACTACAATTTCGGTTCTTTGTACAGCTAGTTGGGATCTCAATTCATGTCCTGAAAAAAAGAAGAAGATTATGGGCCGTCCACCTTCGATAACCGATTACAGATTAACTCTCGAGAAGTCTGCTTCGAGCTCGAAGAGGAGACTTGATCAAACGTTTGCTTCTGCTGGTAGTGGAGATACCTTCCCTCCTTTAGAACGCAGGAAAAGACGTCGGACCGCTTGGGACCGGAATTCTCGGGAGGAGGTGGTCACAATCGAGGATGCTGAAGCGCCGAATCCAACTCATGTTCCTACTGAGGAGCAAAGTTTAAGAAGGGAAGTCCCTGCTGAGGGGTAAACAACAGGTGCCGGTGTTCCTAATGGGGAACACCAACAAACAGAAGAAAATGCAGAGGAGCAGCTGGCCACTCCTCTTGGGGACGCGCCTACCGCCGATTTGTCAACTGCGCCTCCTGCCCCTCCTACAGAGACCATGACTACCTCCCAGATATTGGGGGAGATGACCGCGTCTGTGGAGTCTCTGGACCCTAGCTTGCAGCTGTTTGCTTAAGAGCTTCCGGGGCTTCTTGGAGCAGGTGGTGATAATGAAGATGGTGCAGGTGGTGGTGATGATGATGGTGCGGGTGGTGGTGATGATGATGAGCAGGTTGACGAGGTAGAAGAAGAAATTGCTGATCGTCAAACTGTTGAGAGGGAAGCTCCCAAACTGAAAGGCAAAACAATGCACAAGGAAGCAGAACCTTCTCGTTTGCACATAGGGGCACACCGTTTGTTTAAGACAAATAAGCGTGTGCCGGCTTGATGAACCGTCTGGGGGCCAATGGTCTGATCGTTCCTACTGTGGATCGGATGTTGGCTCCAGAAATTTATGAAATGATGTCTCGACAAGCTTGCCAGGTACACCTGTAATTTTAATTCTGTTTCCTGTCATTTTACTAAGTTCTAACTCGTCATGACATTGATGGCAGACCTTGGAGACGACCAACGAGATCGTCGCGTTTTATGAAAATAAACTCCGGTCTATTGCCAGAGACGAGGGTCTACTGGAGAGGTTGTCGAAGCTGGTGGAGAAGTATAAGCGGCGTCTTGCTAGCGAACAGCTGAAGAGGATGTTGTGTGACATTGCGGCATCTGCTACCAACGATCTGGCCACTTTAAGAGAGGAGCTGAACGAAAAATGTGATATCGCCGTGGCGGAGCTTCTCAAAGAGCAGGTGATCCGAGAGCAGACAGGTGCCGACTTCTTCGAGCTGTGAGAAGCCTATCGTGCCCTTTAGAAATTGCATGCGATCGAGACAAAAAGGCTTCGAGTCTCCCGAGCTGCAGAGGCTGCGTCGGCACGGCGAGAGGCTCAGGTCGAATGCGCGACTAAACTCGAGAAGTTGAGGAAGCATGTGGCAGACCGGGATAAGGCTGATCATATTGTCCTTGAGTATGCCCAGGCTAAAGGGACCTTGGATTGTGTGAGACTTATAGTCGACGAAGGTGGTTCTGTGCCTCCTGAGATTATGGCAAAGCTCGAGGCGGATGTGGTGGAGTTGAAGGCAAAGTACGACGCTATCGATATAGCAGACATCGCGCCTGAGGACTTCCTGCTCCGACTTGCATTTAATGAACATGGGTTGAATTTGATCCAGCCTGTTCCGGAGAGCTCGGACGCCTCTTCCGCGGCCCATCCTGCAACTCCTTCAACGCCGAGGGGTTAGCTGCTTTCTTTTGGGCAGCTTTCCCGGTTTTCTTAGGATTTGGGTCAGCTCGACTTGTACCTCTTGTGCTGCTTTGGGGTAGTTGTCGTGTTTTCTTTGGATTAGGATCTGCCTGATATGCCGGCATCTCGCTTTTATTTTGGAGGGTTTTTCTGTTTCAGATTTGCATATCTGGTAGGTCGTTGCTACTTTTTCTTTTAGAAAAAATTGTAAGATTCGTTATTGATAAATGAAAGTAGAGCTTTAGCTCGGTACGTTTCGTGTAATATTTTGTTCGACGAGTTATACAAGTGACAAACATGTCGGCTGCATGCCTTGTTATGACTTGTGTCATCGTTTTTCGTTTTGTTTTGCTTTTAAAGTAGGCTTCTCACTAATCCTTGTGCGAACTGAAAAACCACTCGATCAAAAGCCAAAGGAGACGACCTGCAAATTGTCCCTTAGACAATTTGACATGTGGAAGAAAACTGTAGTTTCGTCAATACTCAGGTTGGAGTATGCGAGTCGAAACTCGGCTTTTGGAATGAAACTTAAGCTCGTGACGTTGTAACTTCGTACACGCCCAATACTCGTCTTTAGGAGTACGCGAGCCGGAGCTCGGCATTTTCAGAATAGGGAATGTAGCCCAAACATTGTGACTTCGCACTTGTTCAGTACTCATCTTTAGGATTACGCGAGATGGACCGCGACTTTTTTAAAATGAGGTCTTTAAGATTGAGGCGAGAAAACTTTGATCTTGCCGACATCCCGGTATTTGCACAGGGTATGTGCGAGTTGTGACTCTGCTTTTTGTGGTTTTATTGCAAATGTGTAGTTGGCACACTTGTTTAGAGGTATGGTGAGGTATGTTTTGAGTTCTTCGAATGCGAATTAGCACTTATCGAGTACAGGAGGTGTGGTGAGGTATGTTTTGAGTTCGTCGAATGTGAATTGGCACTTATCGTCCCACTCGAAACATTTATTTGCCTTAAGTAGTTGGTAGAATGGCAAGCTCTTGTCAGTGGATCGTGAGATGAACCTGTTTAACGCGACAATACGACCTTGAGATTTTGTACTTCTTTTCTCGTTCATGGAGCTGGCAGGTTGAGGATAGCTCCGATCTGTTTGGGATTTGCTTTGATTCCTCGTCTGGTGACGACGTAACCTAGAAATTCGCCAGAGGTGACCCTGAAGGTGCATTTGGCTGGATTGAGTTTCATTCCGTACAGGTTCAGTGTTTCAAAGCACTTTGCCAGATGGTTGACGTGATCGTTAGCCCTTGCTGATTTGATGAGCATATCGTCAATATATACCTCCATTGATCTGCCGATCTCTTCCGCGAACATCTTGTTGACAAGGCGTTGGTATGTTGCTCCTGCATTTTTTAATCCGAAAGGCATTACCTTGTAGCAGTAGATTCCTCTATCTGTGATAAAGGCGGTTTTCTCTCGATCTCCTTGGTGCATCATAATCTGATTGTATCCTGAAAAAGCGTCCATGAATGTTAGGAGCCCGTTCCCTGCCGTAGCTTCGACTAGTCTATCTATGTGGGGTAAGGAGAAGCTGTCTATGGGATATGCTTTGTTGAGATCGGTAAAGTCGACGCATACGCGCCATTTGCCGTTCTTCTTTTTAACCACAACAGGATTGGCAAGCCATTCCGAATATTTCACCTTGGCAATTGAGCAGGCCTATAGGAGTTTTTCTACTTCGTTATTAACTGCTTATGATCGTTTTGTTCCGAGTTTGCGGCGTTTCTGCTTTATCGGTCTGTAGCTTGGATCTACGTTTAGCTCGTGACAAGTGATCGTCGGGCCGATTCCTTTCACATCATCCATGGTCCAGGCGAAGGTACCTGCATTCTTTTTTAGCAACTTGATCAGATCGGTTTTGATGGTTTCGTCTAGCTCCTTTCCGATTCCTGTGGTTCGATCTGGGTATTCGGTGCATATACTGATTTCTTCGATTTTATCCAGCTCTGGTGTGGAGTTGTAGGTCGGCGCTGGGCTCGCCGTTCTGTCTGACACTTGCAACGTTCGATTTTGATGCTCAGTTAGGAAACAGGTCCGAGCTACGCGTTGATTTCCTCTGATCATCCATGTCCCGTTCGCTGTAGGAAACTTGATACATTGGTGGTAGGTTTATACTGCGACCTTCATGGAGTAAAGCCACTGAATTCCCAGAATCACGTTGAATGCCGAGTCATGTTCCATGACGACGAATCTAACCATTTGGGTAGAACCTCCGGCTTAGACGGGCAGTTTGATTGTGCCGGCCGGAGAGACAGTTTCACCGCTGAATCTCGTGAGTGTCCTGCTACCTGCCTTGATGAGGTCGGAGCTTACTCCCATGTTGTCGAGCGTTCTTTTGAAGATGATATCGACTGAGCTTCCTGTATCGATGAGGATTCTTGCCACCTCTGTGTTCGAGATAACGAGTTCGATGACTAGGAAGTCGTTGTGAGGTTGGCTTAGACCTTTTAGGTCGGCATTGTTGAATTCGATTGGCGAAGAGGTCAGCGCTACGTCAGTGCATTCTTTTTCTGCGGTTACAGCTCGTCGTTCGGAGTGTCGGATAAATTGTACGGAGTCATTGCACGAAGTTAGCCCTCCCATAATTACGTTGACTCGCCGCCTAGGTAATGATCCTTCTTTAGCACGGTCATCGGGGCTACGATCTCTCGTTCGGGGTGGGGGCGCCATGTCGTCGCTGGTATGCGAACTTTTNTTGGTATGCAAACTTTTTTCTTGGACCGTACTGACTTGATGTGCTTTGTCCTTGTCTTTGTCCTTCGTAGATGAATTGTGCCATGTATTTCCACCTCGTCGTCTATCGTTGCCCCGGTTCCTGCTAGTATTGATTTCGCTGTCCTGGTACTTTCGTAGGAGGATGGTTTGTAGGTGTCGACAATCTTTGGTCCTATGCCTAGTTCGCTTGTGGAATTCTCAGTAGGCTTCTAGGTCGTTGTCAGATGGTGGAGGCTGGTCGGCGCGTTTTTCGTTATCCGTGATTGCATAAGTGGCATGTCGTTTATCTCTTGAGTAATGTTGCCTTGGTTCGCGGGGGGTTTCCTCCTTATCTCGGCTAGATCGAGTTTCGTGGTGCTTTTTAGACATCACGACATGTTCTTCCTCTATTTCAATGAATTTGTTAGCTCGGTGGAGCGCATCTTCCAGCGTTTGTGGCGGATTGATGAGCAGCTCGTCTTTGAACCTGGATTTGAACCACAATGCTTTTCGTAGAGCGGCGATTGCCCCCTCGTCATTGATCACGATACGGGCTACAATTCCTTTGAACCTGTCAATAAAGTCCTTCGGTGTTTCGTCTTCGCGTTGAGATAAGNTCTTTAGTGTTTTGTCTTCGCATTGAGATAAGGTCCATAGGTCGATTGTCGATGCTCTCTTCGCGATGTACATGGAGTAATGCTTGACGAATACGGTGGAGAGCTGCTGAAAGGTGTCGATGGTCCCTGGCTCCAGGCGGGAGAACCACTCCAAAGCCGAACCTGATAAATTTTCAACAAACAGCTTACACAAACCGCCGTCTCGTTCTTCGGGTGAGAATTGTGCCCGTACCATAGCGATGGTGAAAGCTGTTAGGTACTGGACTGGATCACTTTTGCCGTCGTATCCTGCAAATTTTACCTTCGCAGAGTGCCGAACTGGTATGTCGGTTACCTTTTTTGAGAAGGGAATTCGTTGAGTCTCCTCTATGGCGCACGTGATATCCGGGGCTGAGCTGGTGGCCTGGTGTACCTGCGAGCTCATGATTTTCAGCTGTTCACGCATGCTTCTCATCTTGGTGTCCTCGGCCGAGCTCCTGAACCTCTTCGTGTTAATGTGATCGATGTGTCCTCGCTCCCCGCCTGTAGGAGGAGTTTGGTAAGATGTCCTGAACAGGTTCCGGCTGATAGTGTGCAGGTCTCGTTCTTCTGCAGATGCGATAATGTCTTCTAGCTGCGCTTTTAGGGTTTGCGACTCGGCTCTTAGCTACCCGGTTTCCTCTTGCTGCTGTTGCATCTGTTTCAGCAGATCTTTCATGGTGAGCTCTGGGGCTTCTTCCTCGTGGTCGGTCGTCTTCTCAGTGTGGTCGTCTTTGTTCGTCAGGTCGACGATAGATCCGTCCTGCGTTTTGTCAGTCGATCCCGTGGTCATTGCTGGTTGTTTTGCTTTTCCTACAAAGATAAATTACGAAAATCTTCTAGCAGTAGTCCCCACAGACAGTGCCAACTGTTGAATCAAGACTTAACAATTAGGTTTAGGTCTTAGATTATGTGGGTCAAAGCTTAGAAGAATTTCATATATCATTAAGGAGTAATTACATGAGTATTTATAGTGAGAATACAAGCTCAAAACCCTAATTACATCAATTAACCCCAATGGGCCACGAGCTGGATGGCCCAGCTCGCCAGGTCGGCCCATCTGGATCTTGTCTTCCTGAACCCTTTTCTCCTCATCATGTCGGCGTCCAGCTGGACCTTGAGTCGAAATGGGCTTTTAGGGTAGGTGCTACACCTAGTATCAACAGTTTATAAACTTCGATTGAGTTAAAAAATTAATTTTAAAATTATTTAAATTTGAAATATTAAAGATTCTTTTTCGGATTTCCTCGTATATATATATATATATTAAAAACACTATAAATCCATTAGTGAAGGTAGATTAAAAATTTCGATAATGATTCATTCAGGAGATGAGCGAGACATTTTTTACATTGGCAGAGACAAAGCATGCCAACATCTCTCAATTTTCTCTTTGTTCTTTATGTTATTCTCAATTTCATCATTCTATTGTTTCTTCGTTTATATTTCTACTATCAATGTTAACCACTATTGGTGAAGCAAGTTCCCATCACCGTAGTTTTCGTGCCTTTTTTCTTTTGTCCCTTGTCTATTGGGCCTCCTCTATCACTCTCCACTCCATAGATATGATTTCCTTTTCCTGAGACCGGTTGTGGTCATCGACAAGAATATTAGATTTTGTCTCACCTCAGCCGTGAGAACCTCAACACCATGGTTTTATCACCTATTTTTGCACCACTATTGCATATATGAAAACCTCTCAATTTAGCCAATATCTATAATTTATGCGGGTTTATACCATGTCTCGGTGTCTCATCGGAGAACTTGTGATGTGTTCTCAACAGTCTATATTGTCTTCTTTTCACTAACCTCGATGAATGTCGACAGCCACAGTGATTGCATTTGTTCGGGCAAAATATCTTGTCTTAGATACGGTTATTGTCAAATCCTTAATCTTTTGGGGGCTTTTAATTTCAATAGATGACAAAAACCTAAACTTATATGCACTAGATAATTTCAGGTTCTTTGAATATAAGGTTACTTCATGAATGAAATGTATGTAATCATCTCATCTTACATGGAGGAAGAGCAACTAACCAATTTCCTCCCTAGAGGACAAAACATTTTCACCTATCTCTGACCTAATGATAATCTCTTATTTGAATACTTTGAAGTATGAAAACTCAAGTTTCTTTGACTTTTTCATAGAATGTATTTAGACAAATTTTCATTGTTGAGGTTCGAAAAGATATTATCAAGGTGATGTTCACTCTAGTACATTTTTAGAAAAGTGATTACAAGATAAAGACTTGAGTTAATTTGCTAGATATAGAATTAAGTAGATGTACAAAAGTGTGTATAATTAGAAAATTGATATTAATATACCATCAATATCTTCTTCTTATCCTTGATGTGCAATTCACGCTCAAGTAGTTCATTTCTTTCTCTCTCTTCTTTTATTTTTTTTACTTTCACCATTTCATTCTTTTTTAAAGATTAAACCTTTTAATTCAAATAATCAAATCATAAAACCTTACTTAAAAACACAAATTTTTAATGAATTTAACATGACTAAAATTATTTAAAACGGATTTATATTTTTTAAATATTGAATAGTGAATTTGTTTAATGTAATATAAACTCATGAATATTCGGACTACTGAACATAATAGTCAGACTACTGAAAAAAATAGAAACCCGTGACCCCAAAATAGAAACCCAAAACCCAAAAATATAAACTCAAAACCCAAAATATAAACCCAAACCCAAAATATAAACTCAAAACCCAAAATATAAATCCAAAACCCCAAAATATAAACCCAAAACCCAAAATATAAACCCAAAATCCTAAAATATAAACACAAAACCTCAAAATATAAACCCAAAACCCAAAATAAAAACCCTAAACCCAAAATCCAAAATATAAACTCAAAACTCCAAAATATAAACCCAAAACACAAAATAAAAACCCGATACCTAAAATATAAACCCTAAATCCAAAATATAAACCCTAACCTCAAAATATAAATCATAACCCTAAAATATAAACCCTAAACCCAAAATATAAATTTTAGTAGTCCGTATATCTGAAGTAGTTAGTATATTAACGAAAGGGGATGGAAAAAAAAGAAGCGAGTGAGAGAGAGTAAGAGAAAGAGAGAGTGAGAGTGAGAGAGGAAAGGAAATAGAAAGGGTAAAACTGTATTTTTGAAAAATTGTCAGCAGAGAGTGAGAGTAGGTAGGCTTAGGCGTTAGTTTCTTAAATTTAGACTATTTTATGTATATACAATGCATTTACCCTAAAGACTTTACCCTTCTTGGAGGAAAGATAAATATTTTGAATCAGTTATACTCTTATTTTTCTAGATTATTACAATATACCTTGCATTATCTTCCCTACCACGTGTCTCCTTTTTTCTCCCTCCTACCATGTGTCAATTCCTTTATTAATCCTCAATCTTTAAAATAAATTATTTCATAGTATATATTTTCAACAAAAGTAAAAGTTATACCAAATTTTTGAGCTCTATAACCTTGAATGGAGGCACCATGCGGTGCATTATTTTCTTAAATTATGCAAAAATGCTTTATGTCATCCATTCATATCATTATTTTTCTTTTTGCGTATTTGTACAAATAGAGCATAAATGCTATGCGTTTTTTTCAAAGCAACACAGAACAAAAAAATAAAAGAAACGCACCTACTTTATACAAATTTTTGTAGGCATCGTTATTAAAGAAAAACGCTACTGCAAAATATAAGTTATTGTTTTAAAAAAATATAAAATCATATATGTCACTGAAAATCAATATTCAACACAGTTATAAGTTATAACATTACAAAATAAATTACAGTTTTAATTAATACTAAAATATTAAAAAAATATATTTTATATTAGAAATTATTTATAAAATCTTTCCAAAATTTATAAAATATAATAGATATAACTATTTATTTTATGGAAGATTATCAAAAATATCAAAAACTTTGTTTGTGTTCCAAAAATATTACACACTCCTAATTATTTCAAAAATACTACAAATTTAAATTTTAAAATCCTAAACCTGAATCTTAAAATTTTTCAAAACTAAAATTTAAATTTTAATAAACCCAAAAATTTATATTCAAGTTTTTTGTTTATGATATTTTTGAAAGAAAAATATTTTAATGGTATTTGTATAATAATTGAGAGTTTGTGGTGCTTTTAAAAGTTGAACTTAATTTTTTAATATTTTATGGAATTATTCTTTATTTTATATATTAAAATAACAAGTTTATAAACATTACACATTTATTCAATAATGCATGTTATGTTATGGTAATCAAAACTATTCTTATAATTATATTGTATAAATATATGTCTCGTACCACAATTTATTTTATTTACCATTCAAAATTATCTTGCACTGCCAATTTTATTATATCCACAGTTGTTCCTTCCGCTTATTTTTTTTCTCTCACCGCTTAATTTAGTGTTATCATTCGGATCCTATAGATGGACACTTCTTTCGTGTTATTTGGCCACAAAAAGATTTTTTTTCTATTATCATTCCCTGAAATTATTCTCTTAATGTTTAAACATTGTTTTAGTATTCTATGTACACAATGTTAATCCATTTGATGATTGTTGATACATTTTGTGCACAACGTCATGATCATTGTATACATCGAACAATTAGCATCGTGTACACGACGTTGTACACAAACTGCATGATCATTGTGTATACAAACTGCATGATCATTGTTACACATATTGCATGATCATTGTGCACACAAACTGCATGATCATTTTGTACACAGACCGCATGATTATTGTGTAAACAGATAGCGTAATCAATTGTGTACACAAAATGCGTGGCCATCGTGTACTCATACTACATGCTCATTGTGTACACATACTACATGATCATTATGTACAGAGACTAGAGACTGTATGATCATTGTGTACACTACATGATTATTATATTCACATACTGCATGAACATCGTGTACACAAGCATCGTGTACCAATCGCTTTACACAGTCTGCATAATCATTTTGTATACAACGTTGTACACATACTACATTATTAATATATACACATTATTTGCACAGTCTGCATGATCATTGTGTACATGGCAATGTATAGATATTTTTTTATCAATTTTTTACACCACATGCATGATTATTGTACGACTCTATACACAAACTGCATAATCATTATATATACTACATAACTAGCATTGTGTACACAAACGTCGTGTACACACGTGTGGAATATTTTTTTTTTACCGTGTCCAGATAAAACAAAACAAAAGTATATTTATAGAGTACGAAAAATTATAAATTTTGGTATAATTTGATTTTTTCCTTAGAATATATATTATATCAAATAATTTGTTTGAAAGATTGATGGTAAAAAATACTACTTATCTTTTCTTCATAAACATGACAAATAAAATATGATCTCATATAATGGTGAGCTCATGCACTATTTTTAAACAAATCACCACAACTTCTCATTTCTCCACTTGAAAGGCACATCTCTTATTTTTTCACTTGAAAGGCACAAAAACCTTTAAGTGCTTGAAATAAACTAAAAGAGCATTAATAGCAAAAAATGTACTATAGTCTAAATACTTTTAAAAATGGCATTACAATGTAATAATTGCTTATCGCCATCCTCCTATTGAGAAGCAATCTTACATGTATCAAAGTTCATCTCTAAACGAGGTGAACTTTATAAAACTTCTCAACCGAGAATGATTGGAAAATTCATAACCATTATACCAACTCCAATGGGGGGGGTGGAAGGTTTAAAGGAGGTTCTTAATAATATTGTGTATAAAAATAAATAAAAAGAAATAATAAATGTAGAATCGGTTATTAATTTAAGCTTTTAAAATTTTTTAGAACCTCATACATGTTATATTCTTATTGGTTGAGACTAAAACCAAAAACATATCGCCTCTTCTTCTTTCATCTTCTCTCCTCGTTCTATTTTTTTCTCTGTAATATCGATCTCTACAAAAAGCAAAAGAAAAGGATGATGTCGATCGTTGCATGCCGAGGGAAATCAACAAAATGATAAAGGAAGATCAGAGACTGGAAGTTGATCGCTGAGTTAATTGCCTCAATCAGAGGTGGTGGCGGCGAAGGAGAAGTTAGAGGAAAATGAAGGGACCTTGGCAAATCATGTCGATTAAGACGGAGTAATCAACTCGACCCTTGTCTCAAGCGCAAACCTTTCTCTCGTATGTGTAAGCATCTCAATTTCATATTCCTGCTAGGGTTTGTAGTGGGTTCATGAAACTTCATCCAAACTCTTTAACGATGTCTTTGTTTCATGGGTTTTGTGATTTGATTGTGTAAATTCTGGTTCTATTTTGATAGATATGCAATTTAGTGAAAAAATGTTAGCTTTACTTTATGTAACTTGAGAAGATTCTCTTTCTTTTGCTATGTTGATTACAATTTGCCTTGATTATATACGTTAATTATATTGATTTTTTTTGTGATGAGATTTTTATGTATGTTTAAATTGCCATCCATTAAAATTTGGGAAAACGATGTATTTTCTCACAAGAACTATCATATATCGATAATTCTCTACCAAACTATACCATATTACTAATTCCACCCGAATCAAAAGTTGAACATATAATTCCTCATAACATATAACATAAATATTTATTTCCACCCATTAAAAAATTTAAATTGCTTAATACCTATGAAATTGAATTAAGTTGGTTTACTAGTTTTTAAACCTAAATTAAACAATATGCTAAACTGAATTAAACTCTTATCTGTACAATAAACCAAATTAACCCTTTTTCAAACCGGTTCAATGATTTTAACCAACCCAAATATTTTCCAAAAAAGAAAAAAAAAACCTAAAACACAAAATTTTCGATTCATGGGTACATAGGTCGACGCATAATGTTCTAAAAGTGATCTTTTTCTGGAAACGTAACATGAATCCCCAAATTTGTAGTTGTCAATTCCCATGGAATTGTGAAAAAAACTAATAGATTGGATTTATGTTCCTTAAAATTGAAATACAAAAGTTTTTTTTTTTTTTTTTTTTTTTTNAAGTATAGAGCCATGTTCTTGAAATGAGAATCCCCAAACTATAAAACGTCAAAAATTGGGTTTTTTGTAGAACACGAAATTTTTCTTTGTGTTAGCCTCACAATCTTCTTTCACCAGAGCCAATAATTTACAGTACGATGTCGATTTTTCTCTCTTCCGACCTGGAAAAGCTCTCAACACATTCCTTTCTTATTCACTTCTTATGTCGTTGTTTCGAATCCATACTTAGTTCTTGATGATCTATAGGCTTTAATTAAACATGAAGAACTAGAAAATCAACATATTGTGATTGTTGCAAATTTTTTTCTAACTCTATGTGTACATGGTTGCAAATCGAATTAGGGTTCTAAAATCAAATTGGTGATTTTTTAAATTATAAAGAAAAATGTTTTGAATCTTTAATAAAACATATCGATTTAGAGTTTTGGTTTGGTACACGATTGGTAAGATTTTTGCTTTGGTATATCACTTCTTGGGTTAGTACCAATTTTTGGTTCTAATCCGTTGAAAACCATTAATTATGGGGAATTTTATATTTCACTTCCAATTGGGATAGACATAGCAATGGAGCATACTTTGATGGAGAATTATAGGTATATGATAGTTTTCGTGGGAAAAAAATCGCTTTCCCTTAAAATTTTGTATTGATTATATACGTTAATATAGGTATATATGGAGTGGTCTTTCATTTATTGTCAAGTGATTTTTTGCTGCAGTTTATTTCGTGGATTATTGTGTTTGTTTTTGAGTTTGTAATTATTGCATTTTAAGTTTGATTTTGTGTTTGAGTTTGAATTATTGTATTTGATGGATTATGTTGAATTATTATATCTTTGAGAAGCATTTGCTATTCTTATATTAATAGCATACATGTTAATGGGGAGTTTGGGATTGAACTTCTCCTTCTGCTTCATCTTGTAGGGTTAGAAAATGATGATAAAGATTGGTGGTGTGGTCTCTGTAATCCTTTAGATAAGTGTAATCTTCTGTTTTTTAGTTATGGATCTTATGAAATTGATGACAAAAATCTTTGTTTGATTAGTAATTTTTGTTTTTTTTTGAGATAAGTGTAGAACAAGATTTTTGCAGGGACTGTATGATATCATGACTCTCACATACTTCTTGACTAAATGGATCAATCCAAAAAAGTGGTAAATTAAGTGTGGCAGTAGGTAAAATTAGCGACGCAATGCTGAGAGAATGGATCCTGAAGTTGCTTCAGCAGTGGCTAATACGTCGAACTCTCCAGGACCATCAAGCGAGTTAACATATGATAATAAGACTCAACTACCAATGCAATAGATGTACCCCTACTTGATGGAGGTTAAGCTTTTTGTAGTTTTGGTTTAGACTTTAGATTATTTTTAAAAATGTAATAATTTTGTAAGTTTTATAAAATATAAAATGTTTAAAAATTAAAACAAACTAAATTTTACTTGAAACATTATAATTTTAATATATATATATATATATATATATATATATATATATATATATATATATATA
>OVBE01011376.1:0-14209 GCA_900406425.1 Iberis pinnata
ATTTTCTGAGAAAACAACATATTTATAAGGTTATCACCTTCCTAGTTCCCTAAGCATGTGTAACATCCTATATTCAACTACATGAAATGAAAATGACACTCTGTTTTTGAAGAAAAACTTTCCAAATTTTTTTTAGATTTTTATGGGTTTTTGAATGCTAACAGATGTTGTATGAAATGCATTGCAAGTTGGAGACAAAGGAACAAACAAGAAGATTTCATTAGAGAACAAGGGGGGTGTCCTTCCGAATCCCCCCCCCCCCCCAAACTCGAATTACACAGACTCTGTGTAATCCAGATTGTTGGGTTTGACTCAAGGACGGACATGATACATATAAAGCATTTAAAGACATTTTTATCATGAGCAACAAACAGAAACAACAATCACAACAAGCAAACAAGGTTCAAAGCATAACAAGCGGATGAAACAATGGAGGAGGGGGTGGGATGGACCTCGGTCGGCCTAGTTACCTAGGTGAAGGTTCGAGAAGGAGTCCATAGCTGATCCCATGGGCGTAAAGATTAAAGACGGTTGATAATAGGTTTTTGAGGTCCTATTGGGTATCGTTGTAGTATAGATGGGTTTGTCAATCCATAATGGGAGTGTATTAACAATCTAGAATGCTATGGATGCTTTAAAGTCAAGCTAAGTGTTAAAAGGGTTTGTTGCTAAAAGGTCCTAAGTGCAAATGAACATAAAAAGCATAAATACAGAAAGAAGCATAAAACACTTAAATGCAAAACAGAGTTGAAGCAAGAAAGGGTGAAAGATGCAAGCAAAGTAAAGCAGTTCCTGAGGACATAAGGTAATTGACTAAGGAATCCATCCTGGGCTACCTAAGTACCTAACATACCTGAAACAATGAGTTGACCCCTAGACAGTAGCTACATATACAATCAATTCCAATTCCTTGGCAACCAATCTCAAGCAAAGCAATCACAGACTCAACTGTTTTCATAGATGGTGACTACCTAGCAGGCATTAACAACTACTACTCTAGTCAACAGTGATTTTTCCCAGATTTGGTGTCCCTAGAGATGTTATAAGTGATGGAGGTACTCATTTCATTAATAAGGTCTTTGATGGTTTGCATAGGAAAAATGGGGTGAAGCATAAGGTTGCATCACCATATCACCCTCAGACAAGTGGACAAGTGGAGGTTTCTAACAGGGAAATCAAAGCTATCTTACAGAAAACGGTACATGGGTCTAGGAAAGATTGGTCTTTGATGCTTGATGATGCTCTATGGGCATACAGAACTGCATTCAAGACCCCTCTTGGCACTACACCTTTCAACCTTATCTATGGTAAAGCCTGTCACCTACCTGTAGAACTGGAGCAAAAAGCTGCATAGGCTGTCAAGTTGTTGCACTTTGACATAAAGACCGTAGCAGAAAGGCATCTCATTCAGTTGCATGAAATTGAAGAGATTCGTCACTTAGCTTATGAGAACTCCATAATCTACAAGGAAAGGAGTAAGGATGCTCATGACAAGAAAATCATTCCACAAGACTTTCAACCAGGTGACCAGGTATTGTTGTTCAATTCTCGATTGAAAATCTTCCCTGGAAAGTTGAAGTCTAAATGGTCTGGACCGTTTGTGATAAAAGAAATGAAACCGTATGGTGCGGTTGTTCTCAATAACCGTGAAGGGAACGACTTTGTGGTGAATGGGCAGAGGCTTAAGCCTTATTTAGCCACCTCGGATCTCCTGGAGGAATCTGAGATTTCTCTTGTTGATCCAACCTCCGTTTAGAGGTAAGTACCGTCAAGCTCATGACGTTAAACAAGCGTTGAGTGGGAGGCAACACACTGTTTTGAGTCTTCTTTAGGGGGTGTATTGAATGTGGAATTTGGAAGGATTTGTGTTAAATTGACAAATTCATTATTATTCAAACAAGAATTTTTAAATGCCTCACAAAATTCACTGTTATTGGACTAGTGATTTTAAAAAGTCTCATGAAATCCATTGTTATTGGAAATATTTTAAGTAGCGATTTGATAGTATTTCAGTGGATTTCCTTAGTTAAAAATACAAAATCTCAAATCCCATAGTTTTAGGTGGGATTGTAGAGAATTTTAATACAAATCACATGGATTTCCTAATTCACTTAAAATCACCTAAAAACTCACTAAAACTCAAATCACTTCAAATCATATCAAATATTTGTTTGAATACACCCCCCTTAGTTTAGTATATCAAGTTTTGAGTAAGTTTGGTTTTTGGATTAGTAACTTTTAACTTTTAGTTCTGAGTTCAAAGTGTTTCAGAAGTTTAGAAAAAAGCTGATCTGGTCGAGGGTTCAGATCGATCGATCCTCATGTGGATCGATCATCCAAGTTAAAGCATATTTGACGTAAGTTCAGATCGATCGATCCTTAGTTGGATTGATCGATTCATCGTTATCTGATTCGAAAAAGCAGTCCGCACGATCGATCCACCTTTAGATCGATAGATCCTTAAAACTGTTGTTTTTGCGTCAGTTCGGATCGATCGATCCAAGCTTGGATCGATCGATATGTTGTCCAGGTAAGTCGAATCTGACTTAAATTGAACCAGATTTTGGATGTTAAACCGGTTTTACTCAATTTAAACCAATTTTCACCCTAATTCATCTCTCCCATTCGACCTAAAACTCCTTTTCCTCCATTAACAACATTCAAACTTCTCCAAAACCTCTAGATCTCCCAAACTCAATCTCCTTCATATCTCAACAGATTTTTGCGCTTCTTGAGCCTATTCCACTCGATTTTTTAGCTCTTTCCGAATATCAAACCTGTTTTTTTTTTATTCAAGCAAGGATGGCTACACGTAATTTTGATTACGGTTCGGATGATTCCGAAAAGGAGAATGACGAAGGACCACATCAACCAGCACAAACCAAGACAAGGCAATCCACCCGGAGCAGAACGGCTAAGCAGACTCATCCGTAGACCGACCGCTCGAGTTCTGCTAGACCGCCAACTGCAAAGAAGACAAAAGCAACCGCTAAGCAAAAAGGAAAAGCGGTCGCTAGTAGCAGCACCAACTACGAGGAGATCGAAGTAGGCGGTCTACTCAGACACAGCAGTGGGACCCTAGTCCAAAGGATGACTCACCTATCCTATCTGAGGATTGCAGTGAGTACAACTTGCTACCTCAGCGACCCGACTTCACGGACGTTGAGATAATCAGATGGACGGAAGATGCCGTTGAGAGGACCCACACCATGGTTCAAAGGATATGGGGCGCATTGGCAAAGATCAGACGACCGATTTTCTTCAGCGCACATAGAGATAGGAGTGATGAGGACGAGGATTCTTCAGGTTGCAGAGTGCGAAGAGATGGCAGTTCGTGACAGTCTTCGGACTGATCATTTCATGGTTATCCTTTCTTTTCTTTTTTACTTTGGACTTATGTATTTTCTTTTTATTTTGGATTTTTGGTCTTTAGACTTATTTATATTCTGATCATTTTTTCTTCTTCTGGGTTTATTTTCACATCGGGACGGTGTGAAGTAAGTCTCGGGGAGGGGATATGGTAGTTACTAACATTATTTTGGTGTTTTGTTATTTTGGCGAAAATTTTCAAATTTTTCGTTTTGTTAGATGAGTCTAATCGAGTCGAAGGAATAATGACCATAATTTATGATGACTACTAACCCGGTGTAAGTTCGATATCATTCTCTACTTGACTGCTGACTTAGATTCACTGCTGCACTTAGGATTGGAACCCCCATTGACTGATTTCTATGCTTTTGAAAGTTCCGGTCTTTTGGATTGTTAATGATTTGATGCTAGCTCTATTTGGATATGACTTAAATTTGATATTAATTTTCTTGCTTATGGTGTTGGTTATACTTTGAAAGCTGGGTATTTTGCTCTTCAGTTCTCTGTAAAACCGACAAAGTGTTGAAAGCGTGACCTAGAAGTTCGTAGTCATTGTCGGTCTTCATTAAAAGCAGTAAAAAATATATAGAAAAGAAAAACGCAGAAAAGTGCGGTTCTTTCGAAAAAATATAATAAGAGAAAAGAAAAACTGCAGAAAAGTGCGATTCTTTCAAAAAGAAGTGAGGAGGGGGAAAAAGGATCATGACCATAAGTCGTTGGATGCTCTATTAGGTATGGGCGCTTTGATAGAAAAGATACTTTAGCGGGCATTGATCGATACCCCATAGGCAAGAACGCACTATTTGTACTAATTTGAATGTAGAGAGTTGGGTGAAATGATTTGATGGTTTGATTAATTTGGGATTTAGAGTAGGAAGCATGTCATTGGTTATGTGGAGGTTAACAGTTAATTTGTAGTGGTTGTTTAGGATTGGTGTCTTGTGGTTTTTGATGTTTGAACTTGGGTTGCTGAGATTCTGAGAGTTTATGGGTGGTCCTTTTCAAACCTCTTCTTCATGTATGGTTTTTACTTTACTTGAGGACAAGCAAAGATCTACGTCTAAGGGAGTTGATATCACTCGGATTTAACACTTTTTGGTGGGTATTTATACCTATTATTTAGTGTTAGGTGAGTGTTTTCCTTGTGTTTTAGCATGTTTTCAGGAAATTTGGTGTTTGGGACGTTTAGGAGCAAAACGGATGACTTTTGGAAGAATTCAAGTGCAAAATGAAGAATGATCTCGGACAAGGACATATCGATCGATCCAAAGCACTTGGAGTTTTGCAAAATTTCAGATCGGTCGAGCAGAATAAGAATCGAGCTAAAAGACGCATTTGACCTCAAGATCTATCATTAGTTTTTTTTATCATTTAGACTTTATTTTCATTTGTTTATAAAACTATAAAAATCGCTTTTGGCTTAGGTTTTAGAGAGAGAAATTTTATTAAGTTTTAGAACAAGTTTTATCGCTGAGTTCCAGAGAGAAGAGATCTACATCTTTATTTGAGAGGATTTATGAACTCTGATTTCTTTATATACAATTTGGCTTTTTTTAATTCTTCTATGTTTACTCAATCTATGATTTATGTTCTTGCAATTATGTATGAGTAGTCTCTCTGTTAGGTTTTAGGGTTTTCCTAAGGGAAACCAGGTTAATCGTTAGGGTTTGATAGAATGGATTAAAACTTGTTAGGTTATCAGTCTAGATTCATTCTTAGTGCATGAATTAGAGTAGCAAACTAGTTCATTGATCATAGAATTATAAACTCAAAGGGATTTGGTTTAGAAGTGTGATCTAATCTAGATGAATAAGTGCCTTTGCTTGCGGGAGTATTGTCTTAGGGGCTTATGAACATATCGAATCTGAATTGAAATGCATGATCGAATTATCTTAATTCGGCGGGAGTTTGTATTTAGTAATTCGAGAATATGGTCTAATACTTCAGGAGAAGATTAGTCTGTTGTTGTCTTTCGAGTTGAGAATTATTTTTAGTAATCAATCCTACATGTTAACCTTGACCTTTAACCTGAATACCTGCGAAATTCTCTATTTCCTAGCATTTTCTTTAATTGTTTTACAATCGTTTTTATTTTATTGATGTTTTCATTTCTCGGTTACAATCATCATTTTTAATCTTCTCTTAGCTTAACTTGATTTTAAACTAAGAGTTGTGCTTTTCTGGTGTCAATGGATTCGATCCCTTTTATACTATTGTGTTTGCTATGCACTTGCAGTGAATATATTTGGATTAAAACCTGAGTGTATCAGTGGCTCAATCACGGGATCGAGCCGGTGTAGAGGTGGCTCGATCACGGGACCGAGCCGGGCCTAGAGAGTGATCGAGCCAAAAGGGTGGGCTAGGCTCGATAGTGGATCGAGGTAAAGGGGCCAAGGGAGTGATCGATCCAAAAGGATGAGCTAGGCTCGATGGTGGATCGAGGTAAAGGGGCCGAGGTGCCAAATATGCGTGCTTGAGCCAGGCTTTTGTGCTTGATCGAGCCAAAGTTATCTTGGCTCGATGGTTGGGTTGAGTCCTGCTCTGAACTGCAATTGAGCTGGTTCCATCCCATGCATTTCCCTCTACTTCTCCAAATTCGCAACAATCATCCTAAAAGCTCATCCTGAAAAATCTCCAAAATGTGTGTATATGCAAACGCTAATGCAAAAATCCCTAAAAATCACAAAGTTGCCAATAACATTTATATATGCGACATATGAACACCTAAAATCCTAAAAAATGATGCTAAATGACTTCTAAAAACTATAAAAATACAGAGACATCACCTGTGGATAATCTGTCAAGAAATACAAGCTAAGAAACAAATGCATTACGCAAAATAAATTTGGAAAACCAAATAGAGGAAGACCATGGCTTTGTCGTGGGATAAAAACTTATATGCTTCCATGTGTTGGAGGAAGAGAATGATGGTCTATAAGTGTCGGTATTGTGACGCCATTGCACCACGTCGGAACCCATGGTGGGAGATGGAGATGGTAAAGGTTTGAGATAAATATGAAGTATCCGTAGCGCTGGAACACGTGATTGCCGGATAGCTCAACGGTTCTGGTTTGTTGTTGTCGCAACTGTGGCATATCTAGGAATACCCAGTTCCCTAATTCCTGCATCTCCAGTTAGTAAAATCAAAGGACCAAGTGTTGACCATTCGTCGAACCAAAACGATGTGTTGTGACAATCGCCTATGTTGTAATGAAAGAACGGAGCTGCAATGGGACGAAATTTGAGTATTTTTTAGCCATACTCATGATCTGCGGTTGTTGGCTGGAAATCCTGAAAATTCGAGCCACGGATAAGGTAGTGTTTTGTCCATGCTGTCAATAGGGAACCTGTATTTGAAACTAAATGCCATAAGAGACTTAGTGAGAAAATAAGAGAAGTATCCTCTAACTTACGAATACCAAGACACCCTGTATTTGTTGGAGTACAAACGTCATGGCAAGCTAACTCTGTCTGTTGATGTGTGGATGGTGAACCTGACCATAACAAGTTGCTACATAGACCAGTTATCTCGCGAATGCAGAATTTTGGTAAGCGAAATGCCGATTGCAAGAAGTTGACCATACTAACGACTACTGATTTGTTCAATTGTAACCGTTTGGCATAGGAGAGGAACTTGGTGGCCCAAGAAGTCATTCACTGTCATATACAACAAATCAATGGGGATCAGTCAGCACGAGTCAGCCGCTTGGTTGTCCAAGGTAAGCCGAGGTAACAGAATGGTAGATCCTCTTGTCTAATCCCAATCCTTTACACGATGACTAGAAGAGCCAAAGTAGGGTTTTCCGTGTGGAAAATAGAGGAGTTTTGAACATTGACATGCAACTCGAGGGTTTACCAATTGCATCCAAATGTATCCATGACTTGTAATAGAAGCTAGCTTCCCATTGGTGAAGATGAGAATGTCATCAGCGAAACAAATGTGAGTCAATACAACTTTGAGACAGTAGGGATGGTAGTCGAAAGCACCAAGTGCTGCACCTGCATTTAGAAGCTTGGACAAAACATTGTAGAGTATGTTGCAACAAGAGATGGGCCTATAATCTCGCGTTGTTTGCTGGTTGTCTCCTTTGGGAATGAGGGAGATCATTGTTGCATTCACACATCGCGAAAGGAAACCATATATGAAGAATGATTGAACATCAGCTATGAAATCCGATCCAATAAGAGGCCAAGCCGTTTTATAAATTTTTTTGGTAAAACCATCTGATCCCGAAGCTTTATTTGGAGCATGGTAAAAAGAGTGCTTCTGATTTCCGATTCCAAGACCGACTGGCAAAGAGATTCGACAGTGGTGGATGAGCAGCTATAGGTTAGAAGATTTTCTAGAGTGTAAGGTGGGAGAAGAGATGTCTCGAGGACATGCTGGAGAAAAGTCTTGAAGTGAGTCGTTGCCGCGTGTTTGATTGAGGGAAGATTCTTGAATATCTCCTCTGAGCCGAGGACAATGCGTTTGATGGAGTTGCAGGAAGGTTGTGAGGAGGGAACACGATGGAAGAACCTTGTGTTGTGATCACCGCTTTAGAGCCAATTAATTCTTGACTTTTGTTGGTAAAATATCTCTTCATCTCGAGCCAATAAATGCCATTGTTTTGCTGCACTAGCTTTGGTTTCCATGGTAATGCGGGATGAATTGAGCAAGACATGTTCATGACAAGCACATAGGTGATCAAATGCATTACGAGTTTTTACAGAAATATCACCATAGATAGTTGAGTTAAGGTCATGAAGGGCATGTTTCAGCACCTTAAGCTTGGAGTAAAACAACCGTAGAGCCATTCTCGAAATGAATAAGGGTGGGGTTAAGTGCCAGATTCGACGACCTGAGAAAACAAAGGATGGTCAATCACAAAATTATTATATTTGAAAGGTTCCCGAACTGTCGACATAGGAGTGGAGAAATGGATAACACAACGAGCGTCGTCAGAGACTCCATTTAGCTTCAAAGACAGAATAAGATCTTGGTTAGTAAAACATGTATCATTGGTGAGGGCTCGATCTAGATTTTTCCCAATTGGATTTTCTTGGTGGTGATTCCACCAGGTGAAGCACGGACCAACGTAAGCGAGATCTATGAGATCACATTGAGAAATAGTCTTGGAATTGATACATTCCTATACTCCTTGAGTCGGTGGAAAGAGAGTGCTCGGAGGAGCATAAGATCTCATTAAAGTCTCCAAAGATGAGCCATGCTATGGGCGATGGGACACATAATCTATGAATCTCACGAAGATCGTGCCAAAGGTGCACTCCGTCGGCCTGGAAGTTAGAAGCATAAACATAAGATATCAATACGATATCACCAGTTGATAAAGTGACAAGGGAAGTTATTAGCTGCGAAGTAGTGAGTAGAGGGGGTAACGATGACGTCGTCATGCCAACAGACCCACACACAACCCAAACGATGAGCAAAATAATTGTGGATGGCCTGCCATCTCGGCATAGAAGCCTGTAAAATATTGGAAAATTATCAAGCTGAACATGAGTTTCTAATAAACAACCGAATTGAGGTTTAATGGAAAGAATCCATTGCTGAAAAATGTTGTGCTTAGAGGCTTGGTTAAAGCCTCTTGTGTTCCAAGCAAATAACAACATATCATTAGTGTCTCTGTGAGGAAACTGATGCTGGTTTTTTTGGAAGCTATATGTTTAGAGAGCTTGCGCGAGGCAACAATTGTGGGCTGGTCTTGTAGTTTAGTTTTTGGCCTAGCATTGTAGCATGAGGAAGTGTGATCCTCTCTCATGCGAGCATTGCTCAAGGTCTCAACTATCTGATCCTTTTCTATTTCGTCTTCGTCAACCTCATAGATAACAAAGAATCGGGATAGTGAGAAGGAAGGCGAGTTGGTAGATTTGTTCGTTGAATGGGATGCACAGTTGTTGCGAGAGACAATGGACCATTATTAATGAGAATCATGCGAATTTGCTGGTGGCTTCTCAGCTAAGTCATCATGCATATGATCGATGACAGAATTAGGGGTGATCCCTGCATAATCTTGGGCTAATGTAGTGAGACAGTTGATTCGGTAAGCAGTTCATGTAGTGAGACAGTTGGTTCAGTAAGCGGGACTGTGCAGCTTAGCTCTTATGCAGCACCTGCAAATACCCCGCGAAGACCTGCAGTAGGAGTAGATAACAAATTAGTTTATCAGAATATAGAATTGAAATATTATGAGGAGCAGTTTTTTTCTGAGGTTGCGTTGTTGGTGTTGATTGATGCGATGATTGGGTCATCCGAGACATTTGCTTCAGAATGCATGGTGATAGGAGTTGTAACTGTTGTCGGGTTGATCAAATATGGACTTATAGTTCCTGGCTAGATATAGGAAGTCGTAGCTATCATCTTATTTAAATCATGTGAAACTGCCGATGCTAGTTTCTTTTTACACTCCGAGCATTTATGTCCCTAGGAATTACAGAATGTGCATTTGTGAGAGAGACAAGGATAAGAGAATAGTACTGGAGCTTCCTCGTGATCTAGTCTTGTTTTATCGAGTTGTTCCTTAGCAAGTTGACAATGACTAGAACTTGTGCGACGTCCAGATGAATGCATTTCTCTGTGGTAGGATGTAACTTCTGGGAATCACCTACAATGTCACCAAGAAAAGGTAGGCCTGCATGAGAAAAACATAATCAGGCACATTACGGAAATAAACCCAAAAGGGCATAGATGTGAGATCAAATTTTGTTAATGTCTTCGAAGGACACCACTCTTGCACAACGAGTAGGATGTCCGAGATGTGCTAATACTTCTTTCGACAAACACTTGAACGTGTCTCGGGAGGGTCGATGCGAAAAAGAACCGTATCATCATGTAAAATTTGAACATCGATTTTGGATCCTTTCCCAACTCGGTTCCAAAGCTGGTTAATTGTTGCATGGATTTTTCCAATATAAGGGGTTGTGCCTATGAAATAACCGACTAAGAACTTGTTCCAAAGAGGTTGAGAATTTTCACGGAGTTGTTGTGGGACTTTCACTGAAGTTGTTCCATTATCGAAGAGAAAAAGAGCGTGGGTGTTATCAAAACGTATGTCGGAGTGTCGAACAACATGAGACCACAAAACTGAGACAGAAGCGGGGTTCGAGACAGAGACAGAGTCGGCGGTACCACCAGGGGGTGGTGATGCAGCCGCCATAATTCTCGGCGCAACCGGTGGCTACTCAAACGTGAGGAGCAAGGATGGATAAGGAAATAAGAAGCTTTCCCTAAATCGCCCTAAAATTGTCATAAGAACTTTATTATTACTGCAATCGGATCATGTTAAACGTCTTTTTAATATTTCAATGTAAACTTACAAATTTAAAAAGTTGATAATTTATTAAAATTACATAAATTAATTCGAGTATTAAAATGGCAACGTCAAAACTTCTTGTATAAAAAAATAAACATGTTTATGTATTTTTAGAGTTTGTTCCCAAAAAGTTTATAAAAAACAAGTCTAGAACAAAATATTATTAGGTGCAGAAATTAATTGACATATTTATTTAGTTTATATAATTGTCTTATATAATTAACTAATTAATTTATATATTTCGATAAATATTTTAAATATTCAGTATAGTACCAAAAAATATATGTGAAATTAAAATATAACTATCCATTATATTATTTACTACATATATAGATATTTATATTTATATTTATATTTGTTAGATATGTTTAAAATCATGTATTTTAATATTTTAAAAAGGTTTAAAATACTAACAGTCATTATAGCTATAAAATTGGAAAATATACCACTTTCCGAAAATTTATAAGATATATCTATTTTATATTAAATATGTAAACTGATAACAATTAAAATTGAAATGTATTGAAAATATTTAAAACTAGAACGAAAATAAAATTTTATATCAAACTAATATTTTGATAATTTTAAATTTCAAATTTTAAATGCTAGAGTTGAATAATTTGGCATAAAAATATAAATTGTAAACAAATTCTGAGTAAGAGGTGTGTCCCGCCCGTGGCCATATTTGCGGTGCGGTGATACTTTTCTCTATAAAAATGTCAACCCTATCTCGTGATTTAAATTAATATTTGACATGTTAAGCACTGCGGTGGATTACTTTATCTTTATATATTGTTTTAAATTTAATAAATAGAAGAAAATAATTAGGAAATTGATTTCTTCACGTCTTCCACAAAGAAGCAAAATATGTACGTTTATTATCTAACATTCCTTGTCCGAGAAGGGACCGTTTGTTCACGTCTTATTTGTCAACATATTCTCCATTATTACCACTTTTGTTTTAGATCCGTTTTCTTTATTTTTCTGTTACCATAAGTTAAACTATCTTCATTCAGTCATTAGAGGCTGCTCATATAGAGAGTGGAGAGTACGACCATACTAATTGTTTTATTAATTTAGGGGTTTATATTTTATAAAATTTTGAAAAAATTAGATATATGATTTTTCATAAATACATATCTTTCAAAATTTTTGAATAATTTTACTATTAAAATCCAAATTATAAACTTTTAGTAGTGTTACATATTTTTGTATATATAAATTAAAAATAAAAGATCCAAAAATTATATTTTGCCTATAAGTCCATAATATTTTTGAGTCGATTCTGTCAATCATTTAAATCATAATCCCATGTGTCATATTGGGAGATACACAAAGATTGATTATACTTGGATAAATCTCGTGTTTAGGATATGTATATTATCCTAACGATATCCTAATAAACTCAAACTTCTCTAAATATTTGAAGATATGAATAAGCAGGACCGGTTTTGAGGCTAAGCATACCAAGTACAAGTTTGCGATCTATTTTTATTTTCAAAATTTTAGCTTAAGAATCAGCCTATTTTTCTAAAAATAGTTTAAGAATCTGCCCATTTTTTCATTTTAAATTGTACCTCTTAAAATCTCATGACCGACTTTATAAATAAGAACAAGTAATCGAGATAGCTAATGTTATATGATAATCGAAACACTAATTCTAAAATTTTTAATTCTCTTATCTATGTCTAATGTTTTCGAAAAAATTATTTTTTACTTTTGCTCTTATAATTGTTTTTATTCATGAAACAAGTATAAATTCTTTAGTTCATAATGATTTATGGACAACAACGTCGCGTGTTGGTGGTCTTAGAGATGTAATTTTTCTAGTTTAGTTGAACTGGGAAAACTATAATCACCATACAACTTGTATGCTTCAGAAAATATTAGAGATGTAGTTTTTCTAGTTTAGTTGAATAGGAAAAACTATAATGAGTGAGTTTTAGATATGTTGAATGCTTTCATAAGCATTTTTCGCATTATTTGGTTTATAAGATTTTAAATTTGATTGTGATTTTGATTTTATCTAGCGCAAATATTGAGAGATGTTTTTTTAACAATGAGAATCGTGAAAACATATCTACGATGCAATTAGATTGGAGATCAATGGATATCTAGTTTGTTTTGACGAAAAAAATATATTCGAAAACATTACAAATAAAATTAGAATGAAAATATGAAAAATCGTACTAACTCTAGCTATATTCAAACTCTACTTTGTATAAATGTGTTTCCGATATAATTAACTCTACATTCAGTTCTTATGTCTAATTTAAAATCCAAGTCAACTTGGAAGAGTGGAACCCAGAAAATAATAGATCAAAGAGGCAAACTAAGAAGAGAAAGCAACATCTACCCACAAAAGAAAACTTAGGAGAAATGGGATTAATTTTTTTTATATAAGTAATTTAATTACAAGAAACTTATTTACAGAAAAACCTAGTAATTTGCAGGAATATAGTACAAAAAAAAAAGAAATACAAAATTCTCAGAAGATGTAAGAGGAGACAGAGTAAGAGGAGTAGAAGCCATTGCGGAGGAGAGCAGGAGGAGCTGCAGGAGGTTGCCTCAAAAAGTCTCTAAAAGCTTCAGCGACCACCACCGCTAAGTCGACAGTTATCTTCAACATCCCTATGCAGAGTTCTATATTCTTAATCACCATTGTTCCCTCTCTCTCTCTTTTCTCTTCTATGTCGTCGTATTTATAACCCTCAAAACATGTATCCCATGGGATGTGAGTTATGCGTGGATAACTTTCTAACAAAATTATTCCATTTATGTTTATTATATTAACCAAAGACGCGCTATGACGTTCGGTGACTTCTCCAACAAATTAAAAAAAATATATATATACAAAAATCAAACTATGTAATAAATGTATTTTTATCTTATTTTAAATTTGTAGCACAATAAATCGATCTAATAACCGATATTTATATTATCATAGGCACGCAAATTTAATTCAGAGTGGTTATTTACTTATCTTTAAAGAAAGGTTTTTGTTTAATCTTTTCCAATAAACTATTTAAATTCCCAATCAAAATTTTGAAAAAAAAAGTTCCTACAAATAAAGAAAACCAGCTAATTCTTAGAGTATTTTATTTAATTTTCTCTTTTACCGTAATAGTAACAATATAAATAAATATATATGTATACTTATTGTTTTTATGAATTAAAATAAAATAAACCTATTTAAAACTTGAGGAATTCCATCGATTATCACAAAATAATTTTATTTTTTAGAAATACCATACGCTCCCAATTATTGTTAAATAACCATGATATTTTTCTCTTCCAAAATATTTTAAAATAAAAAACAGCGGAACATATTTAATTTTTGTGATATTTTTGAAAACGTCCGTTTAAACTTTTATTTTAATATATTTACTACTTATAACTAATATATATATATATGCTTCTACAATTATATGTTTTAAAATTTAATTATGACAATTTAGTTATTATTTTTAGCAATTCTGATTACATAAGAGAAGCATGGGACATATCTGAATATACTAAAATTGGAA
>OVBE01011377.1:0-14209 GCA_900406425.1 Iberis pinnata
TGATAATTAAACAAAATAAAAATGAGAGAAAGCTTTTCTTTACATTTTATGCCACCTGGCAAAGCAAGGACCAAATAAAGTTGTCCTTAGTTAAGAGATGTCCTACAATTTTTTGGGTATTTTTGATTTAAATTTGGATATTAAAGGTCCAAGGACCATGCTTAAGGACACAAATGTGGATGGCCTAATATCACAGATAATCCAGAAGTATTTTAAGGTTTGAATTAAATGTTTTGCATTTATGTTGTGCCTACATTTCAGTTTTAGTTGGCTAACGATCATTGTTTGTACGCGTATGTAGGAATCGTGTACACAAGACGAATATGAAAAACTATATCACGGTGATTTGCAGGATTTGGCGGTGTTCTTCGAGTGAGGAGTGGGAGTTCATCGTGGACAAAGAAATGGCGTCCCGTTTCGTGTGCATTAAAACAGACGTCACCTTGGACGATCTACACGTGGAGTTGAAAATGGAGTTCGTTATGGAAGAAACAGTAAGACAACTTTAAGCTTAAGTTATTGGCCGGTAAACATGACCGTGGGTTCTTTGGGTATTAAAACATCTATGGTCGTTATAAGTAGCGGCCGTTCACTATATGTCATCCATGGGAAAATAAAGAATAATAAAGAAACAAATTTGTTTGTCCAGTTCAACTCGGTGAAGGATACAACTAGTGGCTCTGGTGTTGTGGACACGAACGAGCGAGCGCATGAACTGCTAGTTAGATAATAACGGGAATAGAAAACAGAGACATAAAACGACATATATAAAATAACTAGATATGCGATAATTTCTTAGTAACAAAATATAAGATAAATATCATAAGTTCATATATAAAAGTTATGTAAATCAAAACATAAGATTGGGTACCACCATTTGGGGATAAATCCACTAGTGACTCACCTAGCTTTCGCTGATGACGTTATGATATTTTTTGATGGGAAAAGTGAGTCTTTTAATCACATATCGGCCACAATGAGGAGCTTTGAAATATTATCTGGTTTGGCTATTAACCCAGAAAAATCAGAGTTGTTTTTTGCTGGAACTTCAGCAGAAGATCTCCTCATTTCATCCTCACTTGGGTACACTATAGGATCCTTGCCTATTCGATATCTTGGGTTACCATTGATGCACCGAAAGCTTCGAAAGTGCGACTATTCTCCTCTTATTGATAAGCTATCAGCTATTTTTAATAATTGGTCAATGAAGCTTCTGTCCTATGCAGGACGCCTTCTTCTACTCCAAACGGTTATTTATAGTCTCACTAATTTCTGGTTCACAGCCTTCCCCTTGCCGAAAGGTTGTATCAAAACCATTGAAAGTATGTGTAGTAATCTTTTATGGTCGGGCAATCACGACAATTCACACAAAGCAAAAGTTGCATGGGCAACAGTTTGTCTTCCGAAGACCGAAGGCGGTTTGGGTTTAAAGAGTTTATATCTCTGGAACAAGGTCCTATCCCTAAAGTTAATTTGGCATATTTTAACAAATGGTGGTTCTTTGTGGGTGGCTTGGATTCACAATCACTTTATCAAGAACCAGTCATTCTGGTCTTACAGTGGTTCACATTCAGCGTCTTGGATTTGGCAGGCACTAATTAATCTTCGTCTGTTAGTGAAGCAGTTTCTTAGTTGCTCTCTTGGCAATGGCTCAAAGGCCTCCTTTTGCTTTGATAGGTGGTGCCCCCTCGGTCCTCTATGCGACATTATTGGTCTTATGGGGCCATCATAGCTGGGAATTTTGGTCCATGCAACTGTCTCACAAGCAGTTTCTATTAATGGTTGGATTCTCCCAAGTCGACGGCCACGTAGTGATGCCTTTCGACTCATCTATAATGTTGTCTCCGCTTTACATTGCCCTTCACACTCTGATGCATATGATGCATTTATTTGGGGACATTTAAATGCTCCTCATAATCACTTCTCCTCTGCTCTAACATGGGATTCAATACGTCCTTCTCAAGCTCCAATCTGGTGGTCAAGAGCAGTTTGGTTTAAAATGGCAATCCCAAGACATGCTTTCACAATGTGGATCACCAACCATGACAAGCTTCCACTGAAAACTCGTCTGTTTACATGGAGAATTTGTCCCGATAATCTCTGCATCATGTGCCAACAAGAACCAGAATCCCGAACTCACCTATTCATTTATTGCACTTTTGCGGTAAGTGTATGGAACAAAATTCTCCTGAAACTCGGTCATCTTTTGCCAATTTGCTTCCTGGTCTTCTTTCACTTCTTCGTTGATGGGTAGATCATCTTTGGTCAATTCTCACCTCAAGTAAATTGTTGCTCATGCTACTATCTACTGGCTATGGAAAGAGAGAAATATGAGACTGCACCAAAATATTGTATCGACTCAAGTATAGATCGAACGACTTGTGAATATCTCCTGGCAATTCGCTTCTCCAAAATAGGGAAAGGCCTCTTGTCAGAATGGTTCAAATATGATTAACTTCAAGATTCCATCTTAATGTTACAAATATAAAAGGCTTTTTATTTTTCTTTTTGCCTTTTGTGTTTTTATTGAAACTTTGTATCCCCTAAGTTCCTTTTCTGGTATAAAATTTAAATGTAATAAAAAATAAAATAAAATCAAAACATAAGAAAAAACTTTTACTTTTTAACAAAAAAAAACATTTAGGTTTTCTAAGCTACTACATTAACACCATACGTTTAGTTTTCTGTTTTTTTTACTTCTACTTCTTTTTAAATTGGTTAAACAAATCTAAAATTTATTTTACCTTGGAAATGTTTCAAAAAGAAACAAAAAATAATCTCATCATGATGAGGGACGTTTATGAGATGTCCCCATAAAATATACGGGTATGGGGACGACACTTATTTGGCGTCCCCGTGTTATAGTTGCTAGGTAACTAGAACGAATGTACAACTCATGTTGGTAACACCAGTAACCAAAAATGTTGAAGATTTGGTTGATGATGTTGTTCTACTAGCGCACGTAGAATCAACGGAAGCTAGCATTAGTAGTTTGGAAGCAACCGGGAAACGGCGAGTTAGGTGTGAGTTTGACCTTGGTATAGATTTGGATGGTGTCGATCGTGAACGATTGATTCCCTGAAGAAATAGCGCTATGTAGACTCCATAAAGCCCAAACTCGATCAACTTTTGATATATAAAAGGGTTCAGAGGCCAATCTCGCATGCCCAATAATTTGTGCCGACATGTCAACTCACAAGGGGACCTGGAAGTGAAGGTTCAAGATTGATATTGGCAAGAGAAATAACTTAATACCACAAGCAAAAGCAAGTAAAGATAATAATTGACTACTACATACCTCGTCTTCCCATATGGCAGCTGACCTATGCTCATACTGCCACACCAATATAGATTGATCAACAGGACCAGGTTCCAAATCAAAGTTTAACAGGTTTCGTATGATTCTCATTAGCAAACCTTTGAGTATTATAAATCAAACCAAACATGCATTCGAAGAAAAACGTTCAAGTATCTCCATAACCATGGCAGAAAAAAACTAAATCTCTCGGGCTAGAAGATTCAAGAAGGCATCTATTGGAGAATATTTCAACAACGCATGACGTACAAACAAAAATCAAATTTTCACCAATTCGAAAGATAAATTACAAAGGAAAAATGAATGTTTACATCAGACACTTACAATCTCAAAGTAGACATTAAAGAGAATAATCTTATCAAATCAACATATAAGAATCTCACATATTCAATCAAATCCAATTTGAGAAACAAATCAATAAGCCTAATGATTCACAGATTTATCAATGTTACTACTTCAAAACCTCAACTTTTAAACACAAACCAATCAAATCTCTAAATGCATTAAATTCAGAAAAAAACAAAGAGCTTACTTACAGTAACTATATAATTACCTAGAATCTTCAACACTAGGAGCATATGATGTAGAAACACGACCTGGATCTAAAAGAGCACAAATAAGAGCGAAAAGAGATAAAAGAAGCCAAGAAGTTGAACACTAAAGCGTGTAATTTCCCATGTGAGGTTTGTAAACCCACCCAATCATCCGACATGTAATGGTGATTGATGTCGGAGATTTTTCCAATACAGTCGACGACTATTGAGAACGAAAGATGTTTTCTTCGACCAAGGTTTACGTGTTTAGAATTACTAGAAAAAAGGAATTGAGGAAAAAGAAATAGGAGGACTCAATATCTACCAGAGTAATCCTTGTCTTTGTCGATTGACAAAGTTTTAGCATTTAAATGTGTTTTATGATTTAAAAATGATTAGTTTGGTTTATAATTAAAAAAACTTTTAAGGGGTGATTGGTAGTAGCTTTTTTGGCTCGGAAATTTTTACAAGCCTTTAAAACCACATATTTACAAATCAAGCTTTTTGAAAACTTTTTTTGGTGTAAAAACCATAAAAGCTAACTTTTTATTTTTCCTTCTATATTCTTAAAAGCCCTCAATAGCTAGCTTTTTGTAGTTTCTAAAACTTTTTAACTTTAAACCATTAAATATTTATTTTTCTTTTCACCAAATTATGTAAAATTTATTCTAAATTTATATATAGTTCATTAAAACAAAAATAGTTTATAAATAATCATTATTTTTTTATATAAATAATCCTTATTTTATTTTCATTCTTTTAATATACATTTATAAATTATTAACTTTGTCTTATACTTATAATAAATTAATAAATTATAAATAAAAAGAAAAAAATCTAAACTAAAAAAATTAAAGGTGTCTGTGACGAAATTGCTAACGCTATGTGGATTATCCGGCGCTAAATATTTATTTAGTGAATAATTTGAATTATGTTCAATAGTTTTTATGATTTTTTCATTGAATAAATTATATATAATTCCAAATTTTGAAAATAATAAAAATAGTTAATAATTTTGAGCATACCTAAAAAATAATAGTGTGTAGACTTTTATATTATCAGTACATAATTATAAATATGACATAATATTATTTTAGAAAATATTTTTTATTATTAAAAGTAACCATCACGACTTTTACAGTTTTGGTTACCAATCTAACTTTTATTATCATTTCTTAAAAAAGTTACAGTCGTTCCAGCCAAAGTCTCTGCAGCCAAAAATTAGTAGTAAAAACCAACAGTAACAGTCATTACCAATCAGGCCCTTAGACTTAAAAGTTTATTTTTTGTTTTGTCACCATATAAAATAACCAAAATAAAAACTAGAAAACGATAGTAGCGTCTCTCATCATCCATAATGGCAAGACATCGCCAACATATGTGAAGCAGCGGTTTCTCTTCTTGGCAGCCCAAGCAAGGAAATCAGCATGCCTATTTGAGAGGCGGAGACAGTGTAAGATCTTAACTTCTGGGAACTGCATTCGATAGTTAGTGATATCCTGTAACTCTGACAAAAAAGCCGATCAGTCGGAAGGGCTTGACAGCATATCAAGGAGGTCGGAGGAGTCGGTATAGAAAATCCGACAGTGATAGTTGAGTCTCAGCAAGCATTGCATAGCCCAGAACAAATTTAAGAGTTCCCTATGGAGCAGAGAGATTCCCCAAAACACGCCCCGGGATCCCAAAGATGTTGTCTTACCAATAGTATCTTTGAGAAACCACCCTAACCCACAAATATGACCATTTTTGATCCAAGATCCATCAATAAAGTAGATGTTCTCCCTGAAATAGAAAGAAAAGGAGAGATTTGAAGCCGTCCTGGCATGCATTATCTGTGACCGAGAATTACTATTATGAGTGAGACACCAATCAGATGCTTCCTTAAGCGCCAACGCAATAATATCTGGTGGGTCCTATATTTTCTCGTTAAACATTTTATCATTCTGAGCTTTCCAATTATACCAAAGAAGCCATACAAAGGCGTTTGTCATTGATAAATCACCCTGGAAAAAATCATCATGGGAATAAAGATGTTGAATGTTGTCCAATAGATTAGGTGTTAGAAAAACACCTAGGGTTGTTGGAATTGATGATAGAATCCATGTTTGATAAGCCGGTGGACATGTAAACATTGCATGATTAATAGTCTCCTCCATCTCTCTACAACAAGCACAGCCACGACCAACATGGATTTTCTATTTTTCAAGTTAACTATTAACCGCCAAAGCTCTGGAGAGGACATGCCACAAAAAATGCTTTAATTTCAGGGGGGTGCTCGTAGCGTCCATTCCTTTTCCTTAAGAGTGTTTATCGACGAAAGTTGGAGGACGTAAGCCATTTCCTCATTCCAATCAGCTGCAATTCGATCATGCCTTGATTTGACCGTGTAGGACCCATAGGTAGTAAAGTGCCAACAATAACTATCATCCCGATGACACGATGGTCGAATACTCAAAATATGAGGAATAACCTCTCTTGGAAACAATTTCTTAAGTAATCGAATATTCCATGTTTTCCCGTCTTCTCTAAGTAATACCCTAAGTCGTAAATCCGGAAAAGTGATTGGGGGCATCACTAAGACCTGAATAAGCTCCTTTCCTGGGATCCAATGATCCTCCAGACTCTGGTTTGGACCCCGTTTCTTATTGTGTGTTGCAAACCCTTTTGAAGGACCGAACGAGCACCCCAGATGCTGCTTCAACCGAACGACGGTCACATAAGTTTTGGAGCAAGGAAAGGTTCAGTATGACGAAAGTATCGCCATTTAAGAATTCGTGCGAAAGCGATTCAATCCTGGAATAAAATCGCCATAGCTGTTTGCTAGTAAAGCCTGATTATAAAAAATCCAACGAACGAAAACCCATGCCGCCCAAACGCTTTGGTTGGCACAATTTTGACCATGCTACCCAATGAATTCCTCCTCCATTACTTTTTTCGACCACCAATATTTCGCAATTGCACATTTGATCTTCTGTTAAAGACCTTTACGCAACCTAAAACATGACATAACATAAGTTGGTATCGCTTGTGCAATTGATTTGATCATAATATCCTTTCCACCCTTGGATAAAAACTTTGCCAACCAACCATTCACGTGGCTATTGAGACGATCCCTGGCATAGGCGAAGATCTTAGCCTTTGAGCCTTACAATTGTTCAGGAATACCTATATACTACCACCACCCCCATCAGTGTAAATCCCTAATCGTTCCTTCATAATGTATATGTCTTGAAATGGAACCTTCTGACCAAAAGTAATTGTCGACTTCCCCAAATTAATACACTGACCAGATGCTTGACCATATATGGAGAGGATATTACCGATAGTATCATACTCCGGCAGGTGTGCCTTGCAGAAAAACAGACTATCGTCCGCAAACAAAATAGGTGACAAGGCTGGGCAAGAACGTGCCATTTTGATTCCAGTTACTAGACCTTTCTTCTCGGCCACATAGAGATTGGCGATGAGAGCCTCAGTGCAGAGAATAAATAGGAAAGGCGAAAGCGGGTCGCCTTGACGAAGACCTCGTGAAGGCTAGATACCCCCTTTAGGCGCAGTGTTGATTAATACCCTATGAGTGATCGTTGTCACACACTGCAAAATCCAGTTGATCCACCTATTCGAAAATCCCAACTTAGCCAAAACTGCACTGAGAAAATACCATTCAACACGATCATACGCCTTGCTCATGTCAGTCTTGATTGCCATGAAATTGTATTTCCCAACTTCCGAAGTATGTAAAGCATGAAACGCTTCCTGAGCAATAAAAATATTATCGGTGATGACCCGACCGCCAAAAAATTTTGACTGTGTCTCAGAGACGAGGAGAGGTAAGAATATACGAAGTCGCTGAGTAAGGACCTTCGAGATTATCTTGTAAATCACATTACAAAGACTAATTGGTCTGAAATCCTTCATCTCCTTAGGTCTATCCAACTTCAGAATTAGACAAATATTTGTCTTGTTGAGCTTACTATCGAAAGAACCTTTATCCATAAAATCTCGTACCAATTGTCCAACACTATCCCCTACGATATGCCAATGCTGCTGGTAAAAAAGCGCGGTCATACCATCCGGTCCAGGCGCTTTTTCAGGTGCCATAGCAAACATAGCGGCTTTGATTTCGATAGCTGAAATTGGTCTTGTAAACAAGGAATTTATATCAGCAGTAACAACTGGTTGGAGATCCTAGAGAAATATATCCGTACCCACCGTGGGAGAACTAGTAAACAAGCCTTGAAAGTAAAAGACTGCTTTCGCCTCAATCTCCTCCTCTTTCTCCTTCCAAACCCCATTGACTTTCAGTAAACTCGATATCCTATTCCTAGCACGACGCTACTTAGGAAAAAATTGGTATTTCGATCACCCTCTTGTAACCAGGTAACCCAGCTCTTATGTTCCCAAAAAATCTCTTCATCTAAAAGAGCATCTCGTAGTCGATTGGTAAGTTCCGCAATCTTCTCTACGGAATGATCCCCTTCTGTGTGTGCATCATTAATTTGCACTTTTAAAGTATCTGTATCTTAAGATGAGTTAATTTTTTCCTCACATCGCCATCTTGAGATACGCCCACGGGTATTCTTAATTATGTTCCCAATCGAAATATGGAGGTTTGGATTGCCCCGGTGCCAGCCATCCTGGACAACCCGTTCAAAATTTTCTTTTGTTGGCTACCGCTTATCAAACCAAAACAAACATGAAGATTTTGGCTTACAGTTATCCAAATGTATCATTAAAGGCCTATGATCAGATCCCCAGAATCGGAGGTACTCAACATGGCAATGTTAAAAAAAAAATGTCATGTCACTCCTTCTTTCCCATTGCGCGATCTAGATGACATCAAACTGTATTTAGACCATGTCTCCCTACCCACGATAGACAGTTACCCATGAACAGGAAATCTATCATACCGCAACATTCTCTCATTAATCGAAAGTCTAAAAAAGAAGCATCGGGTTGAGAACGACCACCACGTTTTTCATAATTATCAACAGTTTCATTAAAATCTCATATCATCTCTCGAGGCGCAAATTGTAAGGCCCCAATTTGTTTAAGGCGCTCCCAAACCAAATAACGCTTTGAAACAACATGATGCCCATAAACAAAAGAGATATAAGTTTTATTCCCACCAATATTAACCAGTACATTGATGACATTTTTAGAACTAAAAACAACTTGAACATCAGGAGAAGACAAAGAAAATAAAGCTAAACCACCACTAAGACCAGAAGGGTCAACAATGTGAAGAAAATCATAACCTAAATGAGCTTGCAAATCTTGAAGAAAAAGATGACTTTGTTTCGTTTCCATCAGAAAATCCATCCCCGGAAAAACCATGCGCTAGAATTCCATGAAACGCCTAACCGCCATAAAGCTTCCCGCTCCTTGGCAGTTCCAACTTAAAATCATCTATCCTTCTGCTGGTGGTTTCTTCCCAACCACCTGACTTAAACAATTCCCAGACTCTTCCTCCAACTTGGAGACCATCTCTGGAACAGATGGAAAAATTTTGTTAACCGAACTCGATTCACCTAGAAGATATGACATCTTCTTAATCACCTTCGAGACTTGGTAGCTCTGTTGCGCTATCTTCTTCCTCGGTTGCAACATCTTTGCCACTCGTGATTTCTTCAAAACACCTCCAACATCCGCTTTTGGACTCTCCCATAAACCTTTCAGTGGTGAAATCATGTCATCCAAGGTAACATCATTCACCCTACCACTTTCAAAATCATTCACGTTTAATAATAATGGGCTAGAAAAATCAAAATGATCTAATAAGCCATCTTTAGATACGTCGCCTTCACCCTCAAATGAATGAGATACTATTGGGCTTTTTGCAACATTCTCAGTAGGCCCATTTTCATACTTTGCTTCCTTACCCGATCCAAACACTTCCAAGACCCATTCTTTAGTTGACTAGGCCTGTTAGGCCTGTTGTGAATTAGTGTCCATTTGATAAATAGCATTCGGCCCACTTGTAAACCCACCTGGAGTACGAACCTTGGCGCTTTTCATCAACCGAGAAACCTCCAACAATGAACAACGACCAGAATCCAGACCAGAGACGGTATCATTATCGACAAAAGTTCGCCTACGTGTCTACCGCCTTCCTGTCGGAGACACGCTAACTTCCGAATCCCGTGATTGTGCTGGCTGAGCATCATGAACATCCCGAGGAGCCAATTCAAAGACATCCGGATTCTATCTTCTCCGATGATGCGAGTTACACTGGCGGCCATCGTTATCACCATCCCGCCGTGAATCTTGAGAACCCCGCTCACACTTCACCACCTTTGGAAAAAAAGCAGAGTCATGAGTCAATTTAAAATAAAGATTACAATAGCCTTTTTATTTTTGTAACGCATCCTAACAACAATTGAGTTGCCGGAGGCAAACGTCAGTTCACAGAAAAAAAACCAGAGGCGCCATGACTTCTAATGAGACTCGAATCTGTGAAGTCTGTTGAAGATAAGCTTGAAGCTTGATGATCAAGCAAGAGATATTTTCCTATTTATGTTTAGATATATTAGGATTAGGAGATTATGTTATATATTTTAGGAGTTATCTAAAATATAGTTGATATTATCTAAACCTATATGAAATCTATTAGGAATAGGAAATTAAATAATATATAAGATGTCAATGTTTTAACATAACTTATGAGATTTGAGAGCTTTAGGTTTTGAGTAAGTTTTTCCTAAAGTTTAATAAAGAGAGTTATTCTTTAAATCTTGAGTTCCTAAATTTGCGATTTAGACATTAATTGATATCAGAGCCACCGATAAAACATGGGAGATATCGTTCAAACCATTGAGAAAACAAAGGAATCAAGAACATCGTCTTTACAATTCCCAACGTTGAACATAACCAACTATACAGTATGGGCTATGAGGATGAAGATCACGCTCAAAGCTCATAAAGTATGAAAGTTATAAAGAATTAATCTGATGATGAAGAAAACAACAACATAGCGATGGCACTTTTAGTTCAGACGATTCTGGAAGCTTTAGTTTTGCAAGTCGGCGAACTAAACACAGCTAAGAAAGTGTGGGAAGCTATTAACTCAATACATATCGAAGCTGATAGAGTTAAGGATGCAAGACTGCAAACGTTAGTGGTTGAATTTGACCAATTAAAGATGAAAGACACAGAAACTATAGGTGAGTTTTATGGAAAGATATCTGAGATATCATCGAAATCAGCCTCTCTATGCTTAATTATTGATGAATCTAATCTTGTCAAGAAGTTTCTCTCGAGTCTTCGTCGAAAAAAATTCATACAAATCGTAGCATCATTAGAGCAAGTATTAGATCTCAACAAGATAAGTTATGAAGACATCATTGGACGATTGAAGGCATATGAAGAACGCATCAAATCAGAAGAAGAAGAAGAAACACAAATGAACCAAAACGCTCTAATGTATGCTAACATGACAAGTCAGAATAACCAACAAAAAGATGATACCTACAATGATAGAGGAAGAGGTCGAGGAGGACGTGGTTTTAGCAGAGGAAGAGGCAGAGGACGTGTTAATGGAGAAATAGACATGTCAAAAATCATATGCTATCGATGTGATAAAGCATGACACTTTGCATCACGATGCCCTAATAGGTTACTTAAGTTACAAGTAACACACGAAGGAGATGAAGATGAGACTCACGATGTAGATGAGCTCATGATGCATTAAGAGGTGTACCTAAACGAAGATCGATGCTGATAAACAAGAATTTCTACTTATTAAAGCAAATACTCAAGTTCATTCATTAATCATTGTAGCACTTAAGGAATCAACCAAATTCAGGTAAATGTTAACACATTAATCCTATTAGAATTGTATTTAGTCTAAACCAAATAGAATTGGATAGGTTTAATCATCTCAAATTAACAGAAGGCAAACAAAAGTCAAAGTTCCAAAAGTCAACTACAATTAACAAAAGTCAACTGAAAATTAAGATTGAAATCAAATATAAAAAGGCTAAGCAAATGGTTTAGGTAATTGATTTGGGAAATCAAATTAATTCATGTGGTGTTCAATTCTAACTATTGAGCTAATCCTTGGTCTAAATTCCAAAACCTAAAATAATCCACTTTTATGGCACTAATCGTCTTCATAATCATGCAATTTAGACAATCTCTTGGAAAACTACACAATTTAGTAACATTAAGATCCAATTTATCTTAACCACTAAACTATATAACACAAATCTCTTTGGTTAGGCCTCATTTAGCTTATAGAGGTTGATTCCGGCATTTTGTCGAACATCTTTCGGGCGTAAATTTCCTAACTTTTAGAAATGAGAGATCAATTCAATCCTAGCATTAAGGGCATCATCTATAAGAAGATTTATGAATTACAAGACCTAAACAACACAATCCTTCATCTAATCCCTCTAATCTACCCAACCATTCACTTAAGTTTCACTACTTACTAATCATAGAGAAAGCACCAAATCTTATGAAAGATGAGTGATTAAGCACAATTAGAAGAGGATTTGGATTAGAAAATAACAATCAAAACAAGAATCAAACTCAAAAGAGATTAAAAGATCCAAAGGATTACAAAGAGTTTTGAGAAATTAAAGCTTGAGAAAGTGAAATTAGGTTTACAAAACCTTAAATAGTCCTCCTAATAAAGTTGGGTTAACCCAAATAAGGTTGGTTAACCCAAAGAAAAAAATGGGTAAAAGGTTTGGTCAATCTTTATTTTTGACTTTTTGGGGTTGATATCGACCAGTTTGGCCGATACAAATGCTCGATATGATTTCTTCACAATCCGTATCGGCTGGACATAACCGGTACACACTGGCCGATAGGTGTGTATCGGGACATGTCTACCGGCCTTAATTGGTCGATATGCTCTACTCATAATTTGTATCGCCTGGATTCAACCGATACACCTTGGTCGATATAGGTGTATCGCTTGATGTGTATGGCATTCACTCTTCAGGACTTGTATCAATCAAAGGGACCGATACAAGTGGCCGATACTCTCTCTTCATGGCTTCCTCTTGCTCCTTTTGATTCTTTCTCCATGGTTTTGACTCCAAATAAGGTACACACTCATTAGGTATCTGAATTATGTAATAGAATGCAAATTGCAACCTAACTAGTCTAAATGTAAGTGAAACTAACTAAAATGAAAACTAAACCAGAGTCTAAATTGGTTAAAAACAAAATACATCAATTCCCCCAAACTTGTCATTTCCTTGTCCTCAAGCAAACCGCAAAGGAAAGTAAGCGAGAGAGGTTTGAAAATAGAAACCTCAGAGCCAAAAGATTAAGCAAGAGCCTAGTGAACTAACATCTAAAACGTGATACATCATCAATCCCGAACTAATATCTTTACCCATCAAATCATTCATGTATTTTCACTCTCCGTTCTATTAATAAAGGTAAGCGATCCACCTATCTAGTCCAAATACTCTTCCTAAATTCAATTCATTTCACAAGTGAAGCATGCTCAAATGATGATCTTGACAATTTTAATTGGTAAGGTTGAAAGGGGATTCCAATGCATCAAGAGAAGGTTCACACTAAAATCATTGGGTTATCACTCAAAAGGGAGTGATTGATTTAGCAAAATCAAAACGAGACAAAGGAAAATGAGAAATACAACTTTTGATTTCCATTCCTAATCTTTCCCAAGCTCGTGCCTTATTCTACCCATTCTTCAAAGGTTCTAACCATCTCTTTTAAGTTCAAACTTCCCAAACCAACCATTCTTCATTCTTTGCTTACTTAGGCTTCCAATTTTTCTCCACTAGACTTATCATTACTTCCCTTAGATCATTTCAAATTATACAAGCTCCCTTTTTTACCATTTGATATCTTACGCTATTCTTTCTCATTTTTCTTCAATTTTTGCCTACCTTCTTTGTTATTCAACTTAGAGCTTTTCCTTTCTTAAAACTTAGGGATTTCATTTTCATTCCATTTTCTAGTCTAGTGGAGACTCTCTTTTTTATCAAACTCATCCTTTTCTTTTTCTTTATCCTCCCGAACATCCTCTTTTGAAACGCAAACCACCAAACTACTTCTATCCTTATCCCATTAGAATCAAGAATTAGAGCTAATCTTATGGCTAAATATTCAAAGCTATTAAGAACTTCCAAACATTTCCAATCCTATCTACCCTTCCTAAATGCTAGATGATGTCGTCAATCTAGCTAAATGGAAATCGTAAGTTGTCGCCCCTTATTCTCTTGACTTTTTGCCAATCAACCACTAAAGAAAAGNTCTCTTGACTTTTTGCCAATCAACCACTAAAGAAAAGAAACTCTCAAGTAACTTGGGTAATTGAGTTTCATGGTGGAGAGGGAAATCATTCTAAAGATGAGAATGACCGGTTTAGCCACAA
>OVBE01011378.1:0-14208 GCA_900406425.1 Iberis pinnata
AAGGTACTTAAAGAATTCATCAGCACAATCCATAGCATCCTGTAATATCCAAAAGAAAGTTACTATAAATCCCAATATCACTCACTAGCATCTACCAAACTCAAGTAACTTACATCCAATTCCGAGAAAGCCATTTCGGTTTCGACATTCCAAATCTCTGCTAAATGCCTCGGATTATCGATTTTATCAGCTACGAATCTCGGTCCAAAGGTATAAACTTTACCAAGTGCAGATGCATAGCTTTCAAGATGAAACCTTCCAGAAACAGTTAGATAAGTTTCGCGACCAAAGAAATCTTTCGAGAAATCAAGCTTCTCAGGTTTAACCGAACTTCCTGTTTTGGTTTTCTGTTGCATCTCGAGATGCGATACAAGATCGTTAGTTTTCTTCAAATCGTGTACAGCAGCAACAACAGCTTCTCTGTTACTATCAGATCTTTTGAGATGATCAATCAGTTTAGTCTTTTCCTTTATCGCAGCCTTTACATTATCAATACTAAATCCATCTTTTTCTTTCACAGGCTTCTTCTCTTCTTTAACATCAAAAAGAGTAGTGACTCTAAACATTTCGCCGAATCCTGTAGTTGTAATGACAGGTACTTGAACATACTCAAACCCATTTTGTTGAAGGAACATGTGGCTAGCTAAGGTTAGTGCACTGTAGACTCGAGTCACTGACCCAACCTTCACAAAACAAAGAGATACATACATATACAGTTTACTTCCTCTTACATGACATTATATAGAGCAGTGTTCTAAAATGCGCTAGGCACTATCTAAACAGTGAACCAACATCTAGTATCTAGCCTAGACGTATACACGGACACCTAGACATAATTATGCCGATATACTATTTTAATAGGTATATATATATATATATATATTTATAATACATAATATCATATGTTATATCTTAATAAATAATTAACTAATAAATGGTAATACGAATTCTATAAAATAAATAAAATTTTCTTAAATTGTTTTATGTTTTTTTGCAAAGAAATGAAACAAGTGTTTTGTCAAAACTTTAGTGTTTTCTTAGGTTAAAAACATCGTTTAAACTTCAGCAAAACAATTTTTTGATAAAAAAAATATTAAAAAAAACCAATCAAAATTATGTTGTTTTGACAACAAAAAATTATGGGCGCCTAGGCAATGCCCATATAGCGCCTAGGCGGATTATGCGGTGCCTAAACATCCGATTTTTTTGAAACCGCATAAAAACCGCACATAGTGAAATTACTAGGTTTATCGATCGCATAGCGTCTTGAGCGTATTTTAGAACATTGATATTGATATAGAGACTAAGATCATCTGATGAAAAAATCTACTTACAGTAGTTGTTCGAGGTCTGAAATGAGAGAAGTCTCTTAGCATATGTAAAGGAAGTTGTTTCTTTGACAATGGATATGTATCAGGATCTACTGTTCCTACATGAAGAAGCTTCTCTGCTACAAGCTCAATTACATGTTTTGTTGATGAAGCTAATGGTTCTCTTAATACACCTTCTACTACAATACAAGTTCCTAAAGCCATAAATTGAGTTGCTGGAACAGTCGACAATGTAGAATCAATAACAACCTGGAAGAGATATAGAAAACAAAAACATAAACAAACCGTCTCATTGGCATTTCATCGAACACCTTCTTCGCAAAAGCTTTTCAAACTTGATTGATGGAATTGAAGTATATGCATAGGGGTAAGGCATTCGGTTTCAGTTCGGGTTTCGAGTTTTTCGGGTGTGACTACATAGACCCAAATAGGAACCGCGTATATTTCGGATCGGGTTAAGGTCAAATCTATTCGGGTTTGGGTCGTGTTTTGTTTTTTTACCAAAACCCGATACAAAACCAAAATATTTTTTGGTTCGTGCTTTTCGGGTAAATTTTGGATTTTTGATGTTGTTTTTTGGTTTTCCGGTTTGGATTTTTTCGGATAACATGGATAATTAGTATAATTTGAGTCCAAAATTCAAGTAAAACCTGAAATATAACCAAAAACCTGAATTGCTAAATAAATATTACTTATATATATATATATAATTACATTCGGGTTTTTGGATACCCGTTTAGATCATGTTCAGTTCGGGTACCGATAAAAAAAAGTTATAAAAACCATTCGGGTTATTTATAAGTACGGTTCGGTTTTAGTTCCGGGTTTTACGATTCGGTTCTTGTTCGGGTTTCGGATAATATACCCAGCCCTATATATCCATTTACCTGGAGACTGTAGACAGATGAGCCATCACTGATCAAGAAGTAAAAAGTATATTCCGGTGGTGGCGCCGCCTTCTGAACAGCGAATTCCGGCTTATCAAAAACCGGATAAGTCTTTCCACCACCGCTTAAAACATCGAAAAGTTTCCTAAAAATATTCATTTTCGATTGAATAATTTCAGTGCACCTAATATTCGCCGTCGTATGAGATTGATCACCACCACTAGACGGCGAAAGGACTGATACTACAGGCGGTAAAGGAGAATCTTTTTTAATAGCTCTAGAAGATTTAACCCATCCACCAATTACAACTCTTTCTCCGACGGTTCCTCCGCCACCGTCGCTTCGTTCAAGTATAGTCTTTAACTCGACTCGTTTCGAATACTTTGATAATGTAAGAGGATTACGAAAGAGATGATTCTCATCTTTCTGATGGGTTTGTTTGTGAGATTCCATTGAGGGTAAGAAATTTTAGGGTTTAGAAGAGATTGAGAGTGAGAATTGAGGTTGCTTGAATTGGAAAAATCAAAAGCTAAGAAGAGATTATATAGAAACATGATTAATTGAAGATGGATTTGAATTAAGAGAAAGATTAGAGGAAGCTTAGATTGTTGGAAGAAGGAAAAGGATTGTTTCGTAGAGAAAGAGATTGAAGGCAAAAGGTTTGGTATTCTTCAAGGTTTTGTGATTCGCGGGAATTTGGAAATTTTTGGGTTTATATTAATTTTTATAAACTAAAATGTTTAAATATGATTTCTTTTTATTAAAAATGTGTTTTTAAGGCCCAAATATAGCCCAATAGGCCAATATCTTTAGGTACTAGCGTACCGTGTAAATTAATATTTACTTAGTCAGTGCAAAGTAACAAACGAATATTCTGTAATCTATAGTATATGGAAAAGGTTAAATATGAAATATGTATTTTTTTATAAAGGTTTTTTTTATATTGATAATAGCTTCAATATAAGCTTAAATTTACATAAAAACCCAGTACACTATAAAAAAATAAACATACTTAATATTTAACTAAGTCTAATTCAGTTGGACCAACCCAAATACCAAAACTCGGGTCTATGTTCAGTAAGATGAGAAAACCCTAGAATCAACAGAAAAACCCTAGTAGTAAAATGCACCGCCGATTGGTTGCGATTTCGGTAGAACCACCCTTCCGGCGATCCGACGGCGCACCCGAAACGGCTCTGCACAGCTTGGTTTTCTAGTAGGAGATAGAGGTTGGTCAGATGATGCCACGATGAGCTTTCATGCGGAAAACTAGATTTTTGGTAAGAGCTGGAAGTGATATAATATCTCTGAACTTTCCAAAGTTCGATAGTTCGGGCCAAAATTTAACCAAAGGATTTGGCTAAGGGGATTTAGCTTAGAAAAAGAGAATCCAAATGTTAATCATTGCACATAGAATGTTGGAATGGTTAAGTAAAGGATAGAGGGCTAGCTCAATGACTCGGGTCTAGCTCGAGAAAGCTTAAAGTTTGAGCTAAGGAACCAGCTAAGTGAACTGGACACTAGCTGGGCCGAGTTGGGCGTTTGAGCGATTACGCACAATTCGCACCAGTTCGAGAAGTTGTTCCTGTTTGAAAGGTCACAAGCTGGCTCGGCGATTTTCAACGGTTGTGGGTCAAACTCAATAGAGCGTCTTGGGCTCATTTTCGCGCACACACATTGGAAATCTCTGAAAAATCGACTAAGGCATAGAACGTTTGAAAGAGCAAGAGTTAGGCGTACTTGCATATTAGGACGGGCAGATCGTGAGTCTAGTCAGTCCAAGTGGGAAAGATGGCGGGTTCGTTTCAAAAATCACCGCATAAGAAAAAGGTGAGTGCAAAAAGGACTGTGGCTTCGGCCAATGCTCCATCTCTTAGCCATTCCAACGACTTTGTCACTTCAAATGGCTAAGTCCGTGAGTGAAAAACCATGCTGATGGTTATGCGCCTTCCATATTTTCTGCATGGTCACATTACAATGAACAACTGAAAGGTATGGGTTTCTGGATAATCTGTTGAGCCGAACTTAAGGTGACTCGGATGGGACGAGTGTGGGGAGCGGGTGATTCCGCGAGAACTTACCCAATCCCGTCAAGACCCTTGGTTTGGATTAATGGATTGTCTGAACATCCAGAAATGTGAAAATGGCTTAACAGATTTAATTAAACTATGAATTAACTTAAGCGATTAAGGCAATATAAATTTCCTCACTAAGTAATTGTTAGATACTTATGCATTTTTCTGTTTCAGGGACAAATGGAATTTCGGGAAGGATGTGGCTTAGCGTGATACTAAAGGTCGGAAGGAACAGTGGTGTACACAGTGGGATAGTTATAGGATCGATATGTTTTGACTTGTAATAGACTTTATAGCGAATTGAAAAAGTTCTATTGAATCATGTTTAAGTTAATAAAATCACTCTTTGCTTCCATTACATCATATAGACTCTAACTTAGTGTCCGAGATGGGCTGTTTCAAGCGAGAACTTCCATCTTCAGGCTTGGTTTAGCGGCACCTTCTACGACTGTGGCCTCCGTACCGCAAGCGTAGAAGATGACACCTCGCTCCCTTCCGACAAGCACCCCTGAAAATCCTACCTCGAGGTCTCTTTTCTGTCATCTTGCCGACTACCATGCACCACCGCTACAGTAGATATATATGGATCCTTTGTCGATGACGCTGCTTCCACCTTTAAAGTTTTCTCTGGTGAATCGAGCTTGGAATAGATGAAGTAGATATAAAGCGAAAACAAGAAACAAATGGAATCGATCGAGGTCACCGGATTTGAAGCTCTTTGGTGAGTTCGGGGTCGCGGTGCACGTAAAGCTGCTCGAGACGCCAGAGTTTGACAGGGCGAATGTAGACCACTTTTTTAGTGTGTGCGTATTTGATAAATTGTGTAAAAAATGAAAACATATATCCAATTTTTAAAAATATGAAACTAATTTTAAACCAAAAATTATAATTTTTAGAAAACATAGTGGGTGCATGTGCATCCTCTTGGACACATGTAGCTTCGCCTTTGAGCTTGAGTTCTCGTCGTCTCTTCTTCGCCGCAAGTGTTACCTAAAAAGATGAGAGGGTCGAAATAAAAAGAGGAGAGGGAGAAAAAAAAATAGGTATTTCTTTTCTTCTTTGTTTTGCCAAATATATTTGATCATTTTTGTAACAACTTTTTAAAATGTGTAAAATGGTTGAGCAAACATAGGAATTCAAAAACTTGTCAAAATGAATTTTCTTCATTAAAACAACAAAAAAGGTTGACAAAATGAATTTCTTTTTCTTTTTACAAGTACTTTAAAAGTTTCAAATGCATCTATCTCACTCATCGAATATGATGCCTATTAAAAATTATGGACCACACGGGTTATGTCAATAATTCAAACTTTGTCAAAGAAAATTTTTGCATTTGCATAACCAATAACCAAATTCAAAACATAATTTAGTGAAAAATACAAAAGTTACACATGTATGAAGTTTTTCAGAAATACACTCAAATCAATGAAGCAATATTCACAAACTAATAAAACATGATTTATGAATTAAGAGTTTTGAAAAAGTTAAAGTTAAATTTGCTGGTAGTATCACGATCTTGTCACTAAGCAATTGAAATAAAAGGTGTATAAATGTGGTCACCTCTAAATTGTAATGATGGTTACCACAAGGTCACACAACCTAAGGCTTAAATAAATCACCATTTAATAATTAAATTAATCTTTAATGATAAGAAATTGTAATCCCCATGACTAAACGTAGACTTAAGGTCTAGAATTTGTAGATGAAAGCAACATGTTTAAATAATACACTCTTGAAAAAAAATGAAATTATAATGCTCTAACTAACCTCTATAGGCTATATTAGATTGGCCAATGATTAGAACAAAATGCCAATATTTTCAACTTCTAACTAAACTAATTGAAAATTTGTATGCTTGTGACTATAACTTTCGGCTACAATATTTAGAATTATGTCAAAGGACTTATGCTTCCTCATATAATACGTATATCTACTTAATTCTCCAAGTCAATAAAATGTCCAAGAACGTTAAAAAATATTAATAATTGATCTAATGCTTGTTACATATACTAGTTTCTTCATTAGAGTAAGGTTCGAATCTAATCACTCATTATGCAAGTGCAAAATCTCTATGCAAATGCAAAATCATCTTTTAGCAGAGTTCGATTACTAGTTTGGTATGTTGTGTTCCAAAAATATAAACTAAAAATATACTAGAAAATTGGCTATTAAGGTAGTCTTTATAATTTGCTACAAATATACTTTATAAAAGTCTTTGTAATTAGGATTTTTCGTAAATGGTGAATTATTCGTATGAATGGTGAACTTTTTGTTAGAATAATGAATGATTTGTATGAATGATGTATAATTCGTATGAATGAACAAAAATATTTATTTTTAAAATTGTTTAGAAAACAAAAACATCTATTTTTTAAATAAATAAAAACTAAAAATACATATTTTTAGAAATAAATAACAAAAGGTATTGGATTTACAAAAATAATCAAAACATATTAATAAATGTCCAAGAAAACTACTCCCTAAATATGAAATAATAAAGGTTATTAATAATTTATAGTCCCGGAAAATGATGAATTGGAGTAGGTGTGACAAGACCAATCTCAATATTAGTGAAAAGATTTTCTTAGGATCTCCAAAACTCAAAATGTACGTTAAAACCAAAATCATAGCAAGCATTTTTCTTAGTCAATCTTGAGTTTAGATCTGTTAAATCTTGATCATTAGTATAATAATATTATAAAAAGATCTAAATGGAATATATTCTAAAAAGGTTCACCTCCCTTCCTACTAACCATAGGTCTTTCATGATGCTCATAATCATTGCCTCTTCAATGATTAAAAGCTCTTTTTGATTCCAAACTTTACACATCATTTATCATCACTCACACTTCTCTTACTTATATATAACTCCACATTCATCAAGAACTTAGAAAACCATATACCTAAAAATCTAAAAACCCAAACCAAAAATGGTAAGAAGAAATGCTATTTTGGTTTTCTCTAGTTCTCCTTCGTCTAGATTTTGGTGGCCGCAACAACGGAGGAGAGGAAAACGGGCCGTGGTACGGTTAGGAAATCGGCGGCGAGGGTTTTTAGTAGGATCACCGCGAATGGTAGTACAGAGGTGGAGGATGAATATCGGAAAACCAATGAAGATGGTGAGAAATATCATAATGGGAATGATTTCAAATGGTGTGAATGTTAAAATGTTAGATGATTATTTTTGGTCATTACCAATGTTACGTCCACAGTTGTTTCCACTATGTTGATTTATAACTTACATGTAAAAAAATGTAATATTTTTTCTATATTTTCCCTTTTGTGTGAATTTTCAACATTTGGCTTTATAACGAATTTTATTTTTGTTAGTTGATAGTATTTTATATGATATAAAGAGATTGATTATAAAGTAATTACAAGTGATTATTTTAATTTATTAGTTTGACCAACTATCCTTTTCTTTACAGAAAATAAGAGTTTTAGTTTATACATGCAAAAAGATAAAAATAGAATCATGATATGTAATTTATATATTGCTGTTTTGCAATTAAGTGAAGTTAAACTGTGTTTAATAAAAAAGATCAAGTGGTCTAGTGGTTGTGTCGCCGTTGTTGCCTTGTTACCAGACCAGGGTTCGAACTTGGCCATTCGCAGAACGAGTGTCTTTTCTTCAATTTGATGGAGTTTGGGCTATTGGGCCGGCCAGTTGTGACCCAAATATTAATGTTAAAAAAAACTATATTTAATTTTTTAAAAGATATTAATAAATTTTTATAAATATTTTAAATTATTATTAAATTCACCGTTTAACAAATAATCAAATTCTAAAATATGATTTGAATAAAATTAGTAAATTATATCATTTATTTCCCTTTACACTTGTTGAATTTAATCATCAAAGCACTTTGATGTTAAAAAATAAAAACCATCACTTTGATGTAAACAATATTTATTTGGAAGTCAAAATTGTGCTGAATTTAACAATGTACACGTTTTGTTTGGGTTACTTGAACCACTTTCCTTTCAAGGAAATTAGAGAAGTTGATGATGTTGGTTTCTTCATATGAGACCCATGTTTTGTTTTTGAATTTAATTATGAATAATAAGATCTTGGGTTACGTAGGATCGTATAAAACCGGACTAAGAAAAAAATGACTGAAATACTTTTTATAAACGATTTAAAACCATAAAGAAAACGGATGCAGAGTCGAGAAGATGTTCTCTTTCTTTAATTCTTTAAATCTCCCGTAGTGCCACGGTATGTGCGATTTTAGAATCTAGGGTACAACCGCAGCGAGACCGATTCAGATGCACTCAAATTGGAATCCACAAACTTAGTATCGAACGATATAAACTCAGAATAAGGACTCACTGGAAGAAAGGGAGAAGAAAGTATGTGAAAGATTTTATGTGGAAAAATGATATCGAATAAGTGAGAGGAGGCTCGATATATATAGAGGGAGCATAGCTTGAAGCGCAGATCGAACGGTTGAGGATCGCACGTGATCGCGTCCGAGATTCACGGAGCGAATCGAGGTGAAAAATTCAGGAGCCATTATGACTCATTCAAATGCGACGAGTCGGAGAGGTATTTATCTCGAAATCAGCTTCGGTTTAGGTTTTAGTCCAACTTAATTTTTAATAAATTGAACCGAAATTAAAATGATTTTTTGTGCCAAAATTTTTATAGAAATTTTCTCCAAAAGACTTTTTTTTCTGGGCCTACGACCCATTCCCAAAGATCTAACGATCCCCGATCGCGGTCGCGAGTCGGTCGGTTGGCGGAAGCGCGCGTGTGTGGATGATCTATCTCTCTCCAATATTGTGGATGTCCAACCCAATTAAACTTAAGCATTTCTTATTCATTATATATACTAGTGAAAATTTGTCTTCACATCGAATGTGGAATATTTTACACCAGCAATACTTGGTCAACATTAGTTAACATTTTGCATCTTTGAGCTGCTCTCTTTTCATCTCTATTTCGGATTCAAAATCAACTCAAATTTGACAAGTGGATATTTTATTTTATAGTGCTCGTTACAAGGTATGATGTACTCACAATCCAGTCATTTCGATAAACATCTTCCTCAAAAAATTCGTCGGGACAATGATCAATATCAGTTTTTAAAATTTAGTTCCAACAAGTTATTAACGGATTCTCTATATTCTCGGTTGTTAATGAAACTAAATTCAAAATTTAATTTGAATAAAAATTAGTAAATGTGACAACACCAAATCAATTTTGTATAGTCTAGTCAATATCACTTTATTCAAATTTAATTTTAATTTGAATAAATAGTAGATGTGACAACACCAAATCAATACAATAGTTATTGAACTTAATCACCATTTTGCATGTACACTAAAATTTGTGGGAGCCGTAATTGTGACTTAATTTTTTTTTTTTGTCACATTTTTCTTTAACATTATCTCCCATCATCTGCTTTTGATTCCGTGAAGCAAATTCCTTCATCACTGGATTGATTCTACTTTAACATTCCACCTGCATTAAATAATTTTTTATAATAAAAGTTATACTTTAAATCAACACAGATCCTTAAAAAATGTTGACAAAAAACATGTTCTATTAATAATTATTTGATATTGTAATTTTGTTCATATTACAAGATAAACCCCTCTGTAACAAAGAAAAAGTTCATATTTGGTCAACAATTATTACCATTAGTCACATTACTACTACAATTTTAACATAAATTACTCAAAATACCACAAAAATACGTTTATGTTTCAAAAACACCACACCTTACCAATTATTTAAAAAAATACAATTAAAATATTTGTCTTTCAAAAATACCACCAACATAAAATTTAGGGCAATTCTCAAAAATACTTTAAAAACCTAGGTTTATTCCAAAAATACCACAAACTCTAAAAAGTTCCAAAAATACCACAAAATTTGAAATATCTTTAAAACTTCAAATTTAAATTCTAAAACCTCAAAACCAAACTCTACCTCCTTCAAAACTAAGCCCTAATTTCTATTTAGTGAACCAAGCCCAAACTTTTAAATTTTACTCATTTAAAATTCATTTTTTTATGTTTGTGGTATTTTTGAAACATTTGAGAGTGTGTGGTATTTTTGAAACTTTTGGAAGTGTGGTATTTTTGAAATTTGAATTTCTTTTGATGGTATATCAAGGAATTCCTCTAAAAATTAAATTTTAAGTGTTTGGGTATAATACTAATTAAAAATTAGGTTTTAATTTTGAAAGGACTGAAATTTAGTTAGGAAAGGATTGAGGTTTAATTTTGAAGATCTAGAGTTTAAATGTTAATTATAGTAATTTTGGAACAAAAACATTTTTGTGTCATTTTTAAACAACCAAAATCGTGTAATATTTTTTAACTAAAATTCAAATTGTAGTAATATTATTGGAAACTCCCCATTTTTTAATTGTATTACATGATATAACAATATACTTAGCAATTCTTAAACTTTCATAAGAACTTGTGAATCTTTCATAAACTTTGGTCTAATGGTTGAAACACTCTTTGGAGTGTTTAAGGTAACTAGTTCAAACCCCTTGGGAGTAATGGTTTACGCTTTAAATAGGTACTATCAACGGCTGGTTCCGGGCACTGGAAGAGATTATGAGCCAAAGGTTCAGAACTTCCACGGTTTTAAAAAAAATATATATATATATATATTAAACTTTTATAAGAACTTAAAAGAACTTGTGAATCTTTCTAACAAAAGTGATTGCTGTATTTTTTCTTCTTATAAAAAAAGTGATAGCTACATAAACCCAAAAATTAGTTACATGGAGGAAAGTTAGCAGAACATTTGCCAGGTAACTGGAGAGCAAGGGTTCGGTCAACACCAGCGACAGGTGGTCCTTTAGCTAAAACACAAAGACAATAATGACCAAGTGTTTTGATTCCAGAACAACATAGCTTGCTTGGAGCCAATGTGCTATATGGTGCAACCGATGGTCTACATGGCACAAGTTGTAGTAAAGCTGACAAAAATGTCCGACCACATGGATGTGACATTGTCTCTTTCACTAAACTTGATTGAATTATAACAACAAGTAGTAATATCAATGCAAGAGTTTGATCATTTCTTAGTAAAGCCATGTCTTTCTAATTAAGAAGTGATTCATATATATGTAAATATATATATAGTAGAAGAGGAATGATAATAATAATAGTAATTGCATGTGTGACCTAAATGAAGTTGGATTAGTTAGATCATGAAAGTGTGTTGTAGTTTATTGGGTGACGCTTTTTATGCAATTTGTTATTCTCTCCGTTTTGTTTTAACTAGTATTTTTTTGTAGAGTTTTGTTTTTGCTTCAAATTAACTTTTTTTCTAGGTTTTCAATGAAAAACATATGTTTGACTTTTCGTACCAATAGAGTAATTGCAGTAATTTTTTTAGAGGAATTCTTTAAAACACCATAAAAAGTTCAAATTTCAAAAATACCACACTCCTAAAAGTTCCAAAAATACCACACTCCTAAAAGTTCAAAAAATACCACACACTCCTAAAAGTTCCAAAAATACCACACTCTCAAATATTCCAAAAATACCACAAATATAAAAAGTGAATTTTAAGGGTTTATAATTTAAAAATTTTGGGTTTGGGTTCACTAAATAGAGTTTAGGGTTTAGTTTTGAAGGGTTATGGTTTGGTTTTATGGTTTTATGATTTAAATTTGAAGTTTTAAAGTTATTTCAATTTTTGTGGTATTTTTGGAACAAAAACATTTTTGTGGTATTTTTGGAACTTTTGGGAATGTGTGGTATTTTTGGAATAAACTTAGTTTTTGGTGGTATTTTTGAGAATTCCCCAATTTTTTATTGGTTGATTTAAAATATTTATTGCTATTTTTACGAAAAGTATAAATTTTTTAATGTGTGAAAAGACCTTAAATAACAGTTATTTCCAAAGTGATGGAGAAGAATATTTACTTGCATATTCATAACAAGTTAATAAATTCAATTTTCCCAGAAAATTAAATACTCCCTCTATATCAAAATAATGTATGTTTAAGATTTTTGCATGGTATTTAATAAAAACACAAAACATCATTTAACTTTTTTTAATACAAAAAAAAACATTAGCTATAGTAAATTTAACCAATCAAAATTTTATTTTGCATAAAATAAATAGTATATAACTATAAATTATTGTATAAAAAATCGAAATATCAATTAATTCAAAATAATATATTTTGTTTAAAACATCATTTACATTGATACCAAAGAAATAGTAAATAAAGATTTTTCTGCACACAATAATTTTTTTCCATCTTATAAATCTTAGAACCGACTATTTGGTTGCTCCACAAATATAAAATCCCCTTAATTGACAATTGAGACATTTGATTAGATTCAAAGTCTCTCCAAGTTGGACTAATCTTTCAATCACTGTTTTATTGATTCATCAAATAGATTCTGGAAGTGACTTCCAAAAGCCAGGCTGGAAACAGATTTATACTTATGGGACATGCTTTTTAGAATGACAATAAACTCCTATACTTGTCACAATCAATTTGATAGTAATAAAAAAAACAAAAAAACTTGGATTCATTTTACCAAAAATAAAAGCAACTAAAGATATTTGGTGATGATAATCACCTTTGTATCTATTGCATCAACTAGGGTTCGAACACTATCGCTCTCAATTATGAGAAAACTACTTAGACACTAGGCTATAACGACAAAAATATTTGGTGAAGAGAAGAAAATGATTTGCCAATTTTATATAACACTTATTTTGGCTTAAATATAGTAGATATTACAACAACAAAACAATACAACAACAAACAACAAAAACATTCATCACCTCATCACTTCAACCAATCTTGACCATTCCTTTTAGCATCTTTCAAAAACAAAACAGATAATTGTTCTTTCCAATCTTTTAACTTGTGTCTGATAGATTCTGTTTTGATTCTTCGCGCAATCTTAAGAACACAAAACTGGAATTTTAGGGGAGGAGGGAAGAGAGGTAAAGAATGAAGCATTTGAACCTTGAATCATGCTAAAAGAATTGAGACCAAAAAACAGTTGAAGTATCTTCAAGAATGATGGTATTGCTATTAAGAACATTCCTTTTTGGCTTTATATAATGTCTCTTCCAAGAGTTTGATCTACTTGATACAATGGCAACATAGAAGACCAAACCTACAATACCCATTTAAAGAACACATTAGCTCAATTTTTTCAACTCTATGAATGTATCTTATCAATACAACAAACACTCTCACAAACTATCTTTTCACAATTCTAAAGATATTCTCAAACTCACATATAACAAATCTCAATCAATTCAAATAGGGAGAAACATATTAGGGATACGATATCTCACATCGAAAACATGAAGGAACAAAGACTAACATATAAAGGATATAGAACACTTTACTCGTTGCCAGTTGATTTTAGTTTGGAAGTTCATAATCCTAACATAGTATCAGAATTCGATCTAATCAACGACCAGAACCGAAATTGGTCCCGACACTCTTACCCAAACCTATTCAAACCAACCCGAGACTAAAGGCTAACAAAATCTATTAACTTTTTGTCATTTTAATCTCTGGAGCACAACAGATCGGCCCAGTAACTCAAACCCTATGTCGCATAGCGAATGACCAGATTCAATCCATGGTCTAGTAAGAAGATAAGTGATAACACTAGCCCACTTGTTCCTTGTTAGATCCATTATATATTAGGGACACCGGATTTATAACAAAATACGAAATCACTCTCTATTTTATACTATTACAATCAAATTCAAGAAGCAAGCTAGAAACTTTTTGTACATACAACATCTCAACATTGATAAACTTCAAAATCTAACAACTATGAGTTAAACTCTCTATCTCTATGTGTTCCAATCAAATATAAGAGACAATAGACTCAAAAACAAAAAATTCACATACCTGATTAAGCCCAGTAACAGCAACACAATCTCTTGATGTTTCA
>OVBE01011379.1:0-14208 GCA_900406425.1 Iberis pinnata
ATATATATATATATATATATATATGTATATATATTCGGTTATTTGAAATCCATTCAGTTATGTTAGAGTATTCATACCCTAACCGAAACCAAATTTTCGGTTCGGTTACTGTCGGTTATTCGTTTAACGGTTTTTATGTCCAGTCCTATCAAGTCGAGGAAGTTTTAGACTATCGGGCCGCTATCAAAACGCTCATGTGAACTATCGGGTCGCTATCGAGACAACCATGCGCAGTATCAAGCCGCTGTCAAGATGATGTGTGCATGATCGAGAAACTATCTGCATGACCATGTGGGAAAAAGTGAGATAGGGCCAAACTTGGCTAAATGGGCGGTCTATCAATTCTGATGGGTTTTACACAAGCTTTGAAGCCCAAAGAAGATTATAGAAGAGTTTCATAATCGTTGGTGATGGGTTGGTCGAAGGAAGATATTTTGCGCACCAATGGTGACTACATGCGAGCGTGTATCGATGATGTCCCCGAGAATTGGCCCGTGTCAGCTCGATAGCTCGATTTGGCCATGCTGCTTTTGGCTGGCCGAGAAAATCTTTGCCATTTTTGTTTTAATTCAAATTTGTAGTTTTTTCCTATTTAACATATGTATGCTCAAACATTTTCCATCATTTTCTCTCTTACTCAAGATTTTGCTCTCTCTCCTCACTTTCTCTCTCTTGTTTTTGAAGTTCTTCATGAACTTATCTTGAATATTCTCAAAATCTCACGAAAGGGACTTGAACTTTGAAAAAAGTTTAGTTTTACTAAGTAATAATGTAATAAAAAGTTAGTTTCACATACATAGAAAAAAAAATCTTTTACCTAATTTCTCATTATTTTATATAGCATTTTTCTAATTTATTCACACAAACAATAAACTATTGTAGATAAATTGTCCAAGAGTCTTTGCTATCAATATTATTCACTGGTATAATATACGGTTTTATTTCAGACAATTAAAATATTTTATCGTTTGGTCGACAATTATAAACAAGTAATACCAAAAAGTTATACACACTATACGTTAAAAAAGTTTTTTATTACTTATGTGGCCAGCGATCACTTTTGCTGATTAGATGATTTGTTTGCTAATGAGAAAATTGATACATCTGTTGGTAGGAAATGATCTGTCATATCTCAAATTATTAAAGTATGCCACTAAATTCCATCAATAAATAGAAAGCTTAAATTTTAAATAATAAAAATATACAATTACTTTTTAATTAACTACAAACCTAATATTTACCAATCCAACATAATCTATCCAACCACAAATCCGATCCACCCACTATTTTAACCCAAAAAATCAAAACAATATCATCCCCAAATCTTAACCCGCCCAAATTGCCCGATTTCTTCTCTTCTTTTTTCGGTTTCTTCCTATATCGCGATAACTGATTTTTTTATTAAAAAAATTCAGTTGCACTTGATCGAAACATCGATTCTTTCTTGTTCGGCACTGTCTATTGTTGAATTTCGACACCAACTCCGCCGTTTGATCGGTAAATTTTCTTGCTTTCTCTCTCTCTCTCTCTCTCTCTCTCTCTCTCTCTATATATATATATATATATATATATATATATATATCTCCGAGTTTTATTGAATTCCCAGGAAGCCTTCCAGTTTATTTGCAGTCTCAAGTTAGTTTTGATGAACTTTTCATTTTTTGTAGTCATTAGATTAAGAGAATTTGGATGCATGTTTCTTCTGGATTGTTTTAGCTAATCATCCTAACCATCATTGAGACTGATAATGTAGTAGTGTCTTTTGTTGGATGAAGCTGAACAATAGTTTGGAAGCAAAGTCCAGAAGAGTTTTAGGGTCATGTTGCTTGATAGTTAAAAATTTTGATGTTCATGGATGGTGAAATCGTTCTCAAAATCACAATATGTAGTTTGTTTCATGTTTTTAATGCTTTGAAGAACATAAAGAGATTATGCTTTTGATTTCTATGTTTCGTTATGGTTTTATAGTTTGATCGAGAACAATGGACTCAACTTCTAAATCACTTATATCAGAATCATACTCGTTTCGTGAAGAAGAAGAACTATCGTTTCGTGAAGAAGAAGAACTACCATATTCTCGGGTAAGAACATTTCGTGTAACAGTAATAATACAAAGTATTACCGTTTAGAGTTTGGTGTAGGACTTGGTAACACTATGTAGGTAGCAAGTAATACTGAGTAACACTAGGTAAGACTAAGTAATACTGAGTAAAACTAGGTAACACTAGGTAATATTGTTTGTTTAAAATATGTAACATTTGATACATTTCTCTATATAAATGAATTATGTAATTCAGGAAGATGATGATTTAACTGAGTACACACTTCCAATGAGTATATTATTCTCACCAACAGAGTACCAACATAGTATCCAGCTCCAAACATGATACTATATAGACAATGCAATGAAGAAAATTCGGGAGGAAATGAATCTGGCCGAGGATGAAAAAGATGGTTTCCTAGTCATCCACAATTCAAACATTTCTTCCACATGCCCAAAAGTAGAAAGCACAAGAGCATGGGTACATGGATGCTCCTCTTACGAACTGCTTACGCCGTAAAGAGGAAAGAAGCATGGTTTGTAGTCAACGGTGTTCCCATATGTTATTCTTTAAGAGAACACGTGTTGATTACCGGACTGCAATGTAATAGCTATCCAAAAGACTATAAGAAGATGTGTAGTTTAGATTGTGTGATTCGCATTTTTGGAAGAGGATATTAGATCACATATGAAGATGTGGAAGAGAAGGTGATGAGTATGGATCCTAGACCTGATAAGCTGAATATATGCATTCTTTACTTTATATCAAACATATTAGTTGGACAGATTAAGACGGGAGAGAAAGCTACCTTTGTGGAGTCGTTCTTCTTAATAGAGATTGATGATCTTGAATTATGCAAGAAATTTTCATGGGGGCGTTTCACCTTCGAGTACATCATGCACGACATTAGTCGTTGCAAGGCACATTTCAACGGTAAAGTCACTAAAGGCGCATTCACATTTCCTAGTTTATGCACATCTTTGGAGGTATGTTATTACTTTATGTATTCATAGTAGTGTATGTTATTACTTTATGCATTATCTAATAATGTGTGTATTGTGCAGCTTCTAGCGTTCAAGGCTATTCCTCAGCTCAAAAAAAGTCCAGGGAAGATTTTGATTTGGAAGATGTGGATGACAAATGTCTGAGGATGTGCAAGGGGAAATTCATATTATTTTTAGGGAAGACGGAATATCCTCTATCTGATATCAACAATGCACTTGGTGAATATTGTGGTATTATTATGTATAAAAAGAAATACTCGGAAATAATGTGTAACACTAGGGTATAACTAAGTATAAAAAAAGAAATACTCGGTAATACTATGGTATAACTAATAAGTGTTGCATTTGTAATACTGTGTAAACACTAGGGTTTAACTAAGTATTAAAAATGAAATACTCGGTAATATTGTTGTATAACTAATAAGTGTTGCATTTGTAATACTGTCTAATATTTTATATTTCACTCACGTAGGACATCTAGAGTATATTGACACCATTTACTGTCGAGGAGAAACTTCTTGAAGAGATCCAAATGGAGAGGAGGATGACCATGATAAGGATGATGCAGTCGTTGACAGTTGGATGCAATGTCTTGTTGACGAGAAGAGGAAAATATTTTTTAGTCAATGTATGACGTTGATGTCACTTCTCGAGCAAAAAAACTGGTGGTAGAAGAGAAACCCCGAACTATGAATTCAAAAAGACATAGCAAAATTCAAGAAAAAGAGACCAACAAGATAGAAGAGGACGTTCCACTGGAGCGAGTCATTGAGAAGAAGATGATGGCGAATAAGAAGAAGAAGATGGAAAAGAAGTATACATCAAAGTTGAAGAACTGGATGAGAAGTATGAAGCATCATTGAAAAAGATGGATGAGAAGTATAAAGAGAAATTCAAGAATGTGTTGGATGAGCTAAAGAAACTGCAAGACTATTTAAAGAACGAAAAAGATAAAACAATAGTGAATTAGTGATGTAAAATTGAACTTATGTTATAAGATTGATATAACTTTGAAATGCAGAATATTGAAATGTAGGATGTTGAAATGCATGATGTTGGAATGGAGAATGTAGCTGAGAATTGTCCAGAAAAGAGCCCTAAGAGGATCCCGGAGAAAAGCCCAGAAAAGAGCCTGGAGAAGAGTTCGGAGAATAGCTCGGAGAGAAGTCTGGAGAAGAACCCGAAGAAGAGCCCGGAGAGGATCCCGGGGAAGAGCCTAAAGCAGAGCCCCGAGAAGAGCCGGGAGAAGAGTCCGGAGAAGAGCACGGAGAAGAGCCTGGGGAAGAGCCTAGGGAAGAGCCCGGAGAAGAGACCCGAGAAGAGACTTGAGAAGGTGTATAAGAGAAAAAGATAACATGTGGTAAAACTGAGTATAATTGAGAATTACTGAGAATTATTGAGTATAACTTGGGATTTTTTATAGGATGACAAGCATGGTGGCAAGTCGGGTGGGAAGCAGCAAGGTGTGATGAGACATAATTTGCGTTTGAGGATGAAGTCGTGCTGCATCTGTGATTTAAAAATTTGTTTTTCATGTTGGATTTGTAATTTTAAACTTTGGTGTTGTACTTTAAAACTCGAATTAGTTTTGTATGTTGGATTTGATATTTTAAACATTAAAACTTCGATCAGTAATACAAAAATAGTAATATTAAGATGGACTACATAACATTTTTCCGCAATCGCATATAACATTTTTTCGCAATACTAAGAAATACTAAAAAAATACGAGACAATATTTTCTTTTCAAAAAAAATTACAACTAAGGAAACCATTGCATCCACCGTTTATCCTAACCACCACCTCCGTGAGATCCTCCAATTCCACCATCGCTATTAAGAAATCCCGGAATTTCACCGTCTCCATAATGAAATCTATTAAATTTCACTTGGATTACATTTAAAGCCTGCACCATTTTCCTTTACCGTTTCTCCTGCTCTTCAACCTCTTTACTCAACCTTTCAAGCTCCTCTTCCACTCCATTGTTCCAATATTTCCGACGTTGCATCATCGGATCATCCTGACTATATTACAATATTAGGAGTAACACTGTGTAACACTAGAAGTAACACTATGTAACACTATAAGTAACACCGTGTAACACTGGAAGTCGGATACTAACCTTATAATCTTTGCATGTGAAGTAATGCTTCCCTATCGGATATGGTTCGTTAGTTTTCTTCAGAATGATTGGGTTACCGTATGGACACACTCTTGGTATCCCGTAGTCACTATCGGCAATCGCACTATATCGATCCTTGTACTTTTTCTCATCTTTTGTGCATAATATTCTTCATAATCTTCTTCAGCCATAGTGTTATTGAGAAGAGAGGTAAATGAGAAAAAATAAGTGTACAAAATGAGAGAATGAGAAACTAGATATAGATAGAAGAGTGCGAGGGTGATGAAAAGAGGGAAAAGAGGGGGGTGGAGGGAAAAAAAAGGAAATGAGATTAAAAATAATTATTTGAAAATTAAAACAAAAAGACTTATTTATTAATACAGTATTATCCAATATTTCAATATTCCAGTATTACTTACTTGTACTTGTTCATGGTATTACTTTTGATGATTTCATGTATAATTAGTATTACTATATGTTAAACATATAAATTAGTAATATTACCCATCATATTAGTAAATAATATGACATTTCATGTATATGTGTACTTTCATATTTATTAAAATATCTTATTCGGTTGTTTTGTATTATATTTTGTTTAATCCAAAGAAAGTGTTCTTAAAAGTATAATAGGTATGTTGAGTAATTTTCCATAACCAATATATATATATATAGTAAATATAAATGGTATTATTATTTTAATATATATTTATATAATTAATATAAATGATATAATTGTTTTAAATTAGTTGCCATCATTAATTTAAATAGAATATATCAACAAGATAAATGTTGATAGTATTACAATTTTAAAATTGAAATATTTCAATACATTGGTTAATACATAGGTTAATAATAGTTTAAATTTTATCAATATTGATAGTAATACATTAATATTATCCAGTATTATCAGTTATACAAACTATAAATCTTAGAAGAACTACATAATTTTTAACGCTCACTACTCGTGTTGCCTTCAAACCACTTCTCAAGATCTTATGTTGCCCCTTTTTTCTTTCTCGGTTTTCGTAGCCTCTCTCCAACAGATGGATACCTGTTTTGGTTAGGTGGTCCCTTCTTCTTGACGTAATACGGCGGAAATACTTGCAACTCTTGTATATCAACTGGAATATGTCAATCAAACTTGTATGGAACTGGATAAATAGTCCTGCAACAGGCCAATGCCCATTGCTCCACCCAGTAGTACTTAGAGCACAAATCTTCAATGTGGATGTCTTGATCCCTATACATACATTTATGTAACTCCATCAAAGCGGCAATTGCATGTTCACAAGGGAACTTGCCGACATCAAACATCTTGTAGCTGCAAGTTTTTCTTGTTAAATTCACCAAATAATTTTTCACAACAGTTCCATTAACACAATACTCAAGCTCACAACCGTTCAACTCATTCACAGTCAAAACCGCAGCTGATTTGCATCAAACGTGCATTAAATTGTGGATAACCTGCACCAATTTAACATTTTCCAGATAACCAACTGCATCATTCCTATGTTTATTAAACCATTCAGACATCTTCTCGGTTATCAAGTCAATCATAGGTATTATGGAGTATTTCCTTGCGTTGTTAAGAACGTTGTTCTTAGATTCCGCTGAATTTATCGTGTCTATATTATACCTCACTCCTGGGAAATAGCATCTCACCCATTTGTCCACTGTAACACTGTCATCCAGATATGCACAGCTGAAGGATATCTCTACCAAAAATCATCATAAACATGTTGGAACTCAGCTTCAGAATATATATTTCCACACTGTATGAATTTCTCAGCAACAAACTCCTTATGGGCATTAGAAACTCGACTTCTCACATTTTGTGACAAATTCCATAGATAATAACCATGCTTAGCGTTAGGATACACCTGGAATATCGTCTTGATGAGGCTCAGGTTCCTGACTGGAATAAACACCAATTCAAGATCGTCTGCTATAGCAGTTTGTAACAAACTGAAAGGATAATGGTGATCATTAGGATCTTGTGCATTTGCAAAAATTAACACACTACCATATAGAGTCTTGATAAAAGTTGCATATACAATTATCACTTTTCTCATGGCTTGAAACCCCTCGCTGCTAGCTCCCAAAGCAACAAATAGATACTTTTTTGTTTCATCCACCTCCAATATTGTTGTTGTCCCGAGATTCATTTTCTTTAACATGTACAAATAATTGTACAACATCTCGAAGCATTCTTCTAGATTACGACGAACATCCCTAACCGCTAGTTTTTTCCTCTAAGTGCGGTGGAGTAAAATATTTTCACACCAAGTATCCTTTGAACCAGATCCATAAGAATTTTAGGAGATGGGGTGGCATATTTTTCTGGATAATCTTCATGTAAGATTGATGCAACTAGTCTTGGTGTTCCGTTCCTTCTACTGTTATTTGTAGTCGAAGTAGACCGAGAGCATGTATGCATCTTTCTATATGTTCTAACCGACCAATACTCTAAATTAGTAATCTTTGCGACTCATTTTAATTACAATCCACTTGTCGACATTTTAACACTAATTGTACTGTATCCGACTTCAAAACCAAATACCCAAGCAGTTCTTAAATGCAGCTCTATCAACCAAATCTTGCATTTTCGCCTTACTAACAAATTCTTGACCTTTTTTCAAACTCAGATCTTCTTCTCATTCCTCTATAAAATGATTACCTTGTGAACCACGAGGAAGCTCAACATACTTATAACCCTGATTCTACTCCAAATCCACATGCTCTTCATGTATCTCTTCCTCACTCTCTTCATTTACATCTTCTTACCTAGTCTCTTCTTCTATGTACAGAATAATGGCACCCTCATTAACTACATCATCACTTGAGTGCAAATCGCATAATTTCAAATAATATTAACTTCCATGACCACTCTAGACCAATGCTCATCCCGCTGCCCTATATCAACCTCGTTCAACACCTCCACATTCAAATAACATCTACATTGCTGTAAATCTGAAGATGTAAGATACACATCCACGTCCTCATCATCTACAATGTATAATGATCTTGAGGTTTCATTAGAAATGGAATGTAGCTAAATTTCAGTCTCACTGTACTTTCATCTACCCCAACCTTTCTGCATATCCTCTCTCTTAGCATCAAGTAAGAAACCTCTTCAATAGATGTCTTAAACACTGAATTGTATGTGCGACCTCCAGAAATCTATTTCTCCTCCTCTTTGGTCTTTATATAACTTCTTCCATCATCAAAATATATGTTTATCTTGTTGCCCATTCTATCTTGGAATCATAAAAACAAAATATCAATTTCAAACATCACATTATTACAAGGTATACATTTTCGTTGATAACGGTTGTCCCTAGTTTTACTTAGTGTTCATACCTAGTTTTTCCTAGTTATATCTTGTGACTCAGTATTACCAATTCTACCCAGTATTTCCTAATTATACCTTATCACTCAATATTACATGTTCTACCCAGTTTTTTCTAGTTATACCTTCTCACTTAGTATTACATGTTCAAACTAGTTATACCGTATGATTTAGTGTTACCATTTATACCGTCTCACTTAGTATTACAAGTTCTACCTAGTTCTACCTTATAACTTAGTATTATTGTGGTCTTACCAGTATTACCAATTCAACCTTGAGTTATACAAAACGCAAATGGGAAACGAAAATTGGATGATTTCAAGCTGAATCCATTTAATTACACATGAATCACCATGATTTAATAGTTACTATACCAATACTAAGTTCAATTCTAAATGTCCAAACAACAAAATTCGAAAATTCATTGCATCTAAACAAAATTTAATTGAGATGAGAAGCTTATAATGGTGATGAAAATGGAGGGGAAGAGGGAAGACACAACGAGTTGGGTTGGGCAAGAGTAATCACTTGGTTTCAGAGTAATCTAGAGGAGAAGAAGAAGAAGCTGTGAGGGAGCTTAGCTCGCGATAGGATAGAGAGGAGAGGAGCGATATTTTTTATTTTTTATTATTATGTTTAAAATTTTAGTTGGGGGTAAAATGGTATTAATATAACTGCATTAATGATACGAGGATATTAGACAATTGAGTGTTATGTGTAATTTTTTAAAAAAGATTTAGAGTGTTACAGACTTTCTCCCTTTGTTGGTATAGTTGTTCATTTTTACTCTTGGCTCGAGACTGCTCTGTTTCTTGAAGTTTCAAACCTCTGTTTTTTCATCGTTTTTTCTAAAATCTATTTTTATTTTTTCGATAATGTAAGAAGAGTTGGGAGGCTGAGGTCTATAATTTTTTCCTATGATGAGTGATATTATCGTATATTCCATTCACCAGGTTTTTAATAGGCTTAAAGCGTGCACCATCTTCAACTGGTCAAGAGAAAATGATTATATAATTTCACTTAAAAAGAACCGATCCATAATCTAAACTAATAATGCGATTTCTCCTAAATGTGGTAACCACTTAATCTATATTATTAATTGGGAAGAACTATTTAAAGAGAACCCTTTATTTTGTAAACAATTACATGAAATATCATTAGTTTTCAACACACATTTAAATTATTTGAAAGGGTATAAAGACAAATTATTTATCTCCTAAAATCATGGAATTTGTTTGTAAGAAATTAAAAAATTAAAAATTACAAATACATATATCTCTTAAAAATATGGAATTTCTATTTTATTTCTATTTTATTATTCAAAATTCTCAGTTATCAAATTATATTTTTTAATATTATAACACCATTTCAAGAAAAATAAAATAAATTCGTTTTTAATTTTAGTATATCTTATATAAAACTATTTTTAATATTATTCTTACAGTAACAGAATAAAAGTATTATAAAATCAATTAAAAATAGTAAATTAAATATATTTTTAATATTATATTATTCTATTTCATGGGGTATCTTTACAAATATATATTTAACGAATAATTTAATATAAATTAATTATGATTAAAATAGACAAATAAAATAAAAAAATAATAATTTTTCAAACCAACAATAATAAAATTTTTTATATTTAGAAAAATATTCAAAGAAATATATAAATTTGCATCAAATTATATGACATTAATTAAGATCTTAATAATTTTATTTCATATATCATATTTATTTGATTATATTTTTGAAAAGTTAATTAATTATCAAATTATACATCTATATTAGTAATTAGTAGAAAATTTATGGTTTAAATATATATATGTAAAGATATCACAAAGAATATGATGAAGACTAATAAATAATTAATTTATTACTGGTAAAATGGAAAAAAATAACATACAAAGTAGTAATAATCAGCCCAAAAACTAATGATTTAAAAGTGTGTTCTTAATAGTAAGTAATTAAGAAAAACATCTTATTATATTAATATTATCAATATAAATTTCATTCTAAATTATGTGTTGTTGTATATTTTTTATTGCATTATCAATATATTATAATTTACATATTGTTTCCAAAACCATTTCAATCGTGATAGAAAATAATACATATATCGATTTATTCAATATATATATATATATATATATAATTATTTAATTATTTAAGTTATAAATTTATTATTCTAGCCATTTTAGTTATTTTAAATCTTAATATTATTTTACATAATTTCATATAGATTTATCGCATAACATTATAACCATAACATTATAACGAAAACAAGAGAAACATTATATAGTTTATATAAAATCAATTTCAGAGAAAATTTTAATTATATATATAAAAATCAATTATATAAAATTATTAAGATATAATGTAAAAGTGGCATAAGACTAATGGTTTTTGGACCATGATTTTTTATAAGTCATATATTAAAATATTCTATAAACAACAAGATAGGTTAAATAGATTTCCAATATTTATTTCATATATATATATATATATATATATATATATATATATATAAAAAAAATATANATATATATATATATATATAATAAAAATATAACATCAATCATAATAAAAACTTGTATTGAATAATTTAGAAAATATGGTGTATCGCTGGTTAGGATTCATATATATAGGATCATGGTTTTTCATAGATGTGGTACTAAATTAATTTGTCATAAGACAAGTTAGATGAACTTATAAAAATAGTCTGATGTACTGAATACATATTTTTATTAAAATTTAATTGCATAGTTAATGTTAAGTTTGCTTGAAACCTAAGATATAACTAGGGTTGGGTGTTCGGTTTAGTTATTTTGGATTTTGGGTAGTTCGAATATATGAATTTAAGATTCATTCGGGTATTTTTAAAGTTTGGTTTGAGTTCGGTTCAGTTCCTAATTTTTTGTTTGATTCGGTTCCGGTTACTTGTGTAATAGATTTTCATAATTTATTTTTTTCGGGTATCCATTCGGGTATCCGGATTTCTATTTGATTTCTGATTAAGAATCCTTAATAAAAATAAAAATAAATATTATTTTAATTGATATTGTGTAATTTAAATATAGGTAATTTTTATTTGTATATTTAATAAATATATTATTTATTTTTGGTGAAGTTAGGTTAATTCGATTCCTAAAATTTCCATTCCGTTTATTTCTATTTTGGTTATTTGGATAATATATTTTGATATCCATTCGGATAACTTCATAATTTGGTTAGGGGTCATAACCAATTTCAGTCCGTTCGGTTTTTTGGGTATGAGTTATTTTTCTCACCCCTAGATATAACTATAAAGGATTGTTTGGTTTAATGAAATAATACATGATGTACAAAATATGCTATGATGGTTAAATTTTATTTTATAATATATATAATGATATTTGAATATTATCTTAATCGGCAATAATTTATATAGTTACAAATATATTGGTATATCAATTTTTCAAATAATTATTTTAATAACCAAAATTCACATAAAAACAATATATACATACATAATTATTATGATAGGACACTAAATTAAAACACATGTCATTGAAGAAAAATATTTGGCATATAATAATGCACAAAAAAATTTATACAAAATTTTATGATATATTAAAATTTAATAACTTTGTAGAAATATAACTCCGCGCAATATTATTTGAATAGGGGTTTTGTATTTTGGACAACACTATATTAATTTAACACATGGAAAAAATACTTATTTGGTGGATGAAAATAATAAAATAAAAAAGGATTAGGTGAATGGGTCCTTTCCAAGTTTAAAAAAGCGGAGGGACAAAGACAAGAACGAAATTATAGTTAGTGGAAATATTAGAAAACAGAGTAAATAGTTTTAAGAGAGAGAGAGAGAGAGAATCAATGGAGAGAGTGAATCAAACATTCTTCTTATCGCATGGATCTCCAACTTTAAGCATTGACGAGACCTTGGTAGCAAGACAATTCTTCAAATCATGGACCTCCAAAGTTTTTACGCAGAAACCAAAATCTATTTTGGTAATCTCCGCTCACTGGGACACCGAATTTCCATCAGTCAACACTGTTCTCCGCAATTCAACCATCTACGATTTTGAAGGTTTCCCTGCTCCCTTGTACAAGGTATAAACAAAACCTAACTTTGTTTTGACCCTGATTCTTTAATCTCTTGCATAAAGATTACCACTTTTGACCGAAATATACCATCTCTCTTTGAATTAATTACAGAAATTTTGCTAATATAAACTTTTTACTTTCATAATCGGTTAAAAAAGGTATTTTGTATAAATATAAAGATTCATATTTCATATCTCAGCATCAAACTAAAAAATAGAATTATTTATTTTCCAAAATTAAGCAAAGATATATACCCACTTTTTGTACCAACTCCATCAAATTTTTAATATTCTAAATTGGGTTGTATGAAGCTGAAATATGAAGCACCAGGGGCAATAGAAGTGGGGAAGAGAGTGAAAGAATTGTTAATGGGAGAAGGAGGATTTAAACGTGTTGATGAAGATACAAAGAGAGGACTTGATCATGGAGCTTGGGCTCCTTTAATGTTAATGTATCCAGAAGCAGATATACCTATTTGCCAACTCTCTGTTCAATCATCTCAGAATGCAACTTACCATTACAACATGGGCAAAGCGTTGGCTCCATTAAAAGATGAAGGTGTTCTTATCTTTGGCTCTGGAAGTGCTGTACATAACTTGAACAAGCTTGACTTTAGTATCACTAATGGCTCAACAGTTCCATGGGCTTTGTCTTTTGATCAATGGATTAGAGATTCTCTCATTCAAGGAAGGTACCGTACAAAGTAGAACCAAAGCTAGTGGTTATCTTTGAAGAATTGTTAGTTTATTATTTATGTTGTTTGTTTTCAGATATGGAGATGTGAATGATTGGGAAGAGAAAGCTCCAAATGCGAAAATGGCACATCCATGGCCTGAGCATTTGTATCCATTACATGTTGCAATGGGTGCAGCAGGTGAAAATGCAAAGGCAGAGCAAATTCACACAAGCTGGAAACATCTTACTTTGTCATATTCTTCTTATAGCTTCACCTCTTCCCTTTGACGACCATCTTTTCATCTCCTTCACTTGTTGTCTCTTTTCAAATACAACTCCTCTCTCTACTATTGTTATGTATGAATATGCCATGTGATTTTTAATATATCGTCTTCTTAGTATATGAGTATAACTATGTTTTAATTAGACACCTATCTTGAAGGGTTTAGTTAGAATTAATATATTTCTATAGTAGTTAATTTAGTGTTTAGTAGGATTTGTGGAAGTTTATGTTTCTATATTTTATATACGGTTTTATTGGTTTGTACCTTATAGATATGTAACTTTTAAGGTTTAACCAACTAATTAGATAATGTCTTGTACTATATACGTGATCAATTTTATTTTAACAACATATTCTAATATGATATTACAAAAAATTGTATTATGAAAAAATATTATAGTTATAATTAAAATATATAATGTATATCATTTTTTAATTTATGAGTATATATAAAAATAAAGAAAAATATGTTACGCTTTCAATATATGATATGTAAATAGAAAACAATTATATTTTAAATTAATTAGTAATCACTAATATGTCTACTCCATTTAAAACTATATTTTTCAATTTATAAACTATTGGTGAAGTTGAATTAATTAGTTAATGAAGATTATATA
>OVBE01011380.1:0-14208 GCA_900406425.1 Iberis pinnata
TTTAGCTCACTTAGCTACTCACCTAGCCGAGCTAGCTAGTCTTTCCAGCTAGTTTAGTTCACTTAGTTATCTTATTTCTCATTCAAATTAACTCCAATTTTAGCGTTTATATATTCAAAGTTATTCCGGTAATTCCGGGCAACGACCTTGCCGGAAAACTCACNGGAAAAGTGACAAAAATCACTGTCACAAAATTGAGTTCCAACAGTTGCTCAGACCAAGTTCAATTACTTTACCCCTCCAGATGATTTCACTGATTTTCAGTTTATCACCATTCCAGAAAGCTTACCAGACTCTGATTTTAAAAATCTGGGGCCAATATCGTTACAACATTAGCTCAACGAAGAGTGTAAGGTGAGCTTCAGGGACTGTTTAGGTCAGTTATTGCTACAACACAATAACGAGATCGCATGTGTAATCTATGATGAGTTCATGTACTTTGTTGAAGCTGGAGTCCAAGAGTTTAAGATTCCTAACATTATTTTCAGCACTACAAGTGCCACTGCTTTTGCTTGCCGCTCTGTTTTTGACAAACTCTACGCAAATAATCTCCTAGCTCCCTTCAATGGTAATAGTCCAATGTTTCCAATGCGAGATATTAGGTTTTGTTAAGCATTAATCTCAAGTGATTTGGACAAGAGGGACATGATCAATGATCGGATTGGGTTCTGATATCATATTAGGATTATGTATTTTCAATTCAAAACTAATTGGCAACGAGTAGATTAGCTTATTTGTTAGTATATGTTGTTTCCGATGTGGGATATTCTCCCTTATATCTAGAATTCGTAATATTCTTAAGTTGCGTTTACACGTAACTGACACCACTGACTCTATCTTGATCTTTGACTAGAAAACAAAGGACAACACAACGAGCTAGTTCCAGAGTTTCATCCCCTGAGATACAAAGACTTTCCGGTTTCACGTTGGGCATCATTAGAAAGCATAATGGAGCTGTATAGAAATACAGTTAAGAAACGGACAGCTTCCTCTGTGTTAATCAACACATCGAGCTGTTTAGAGAGCTTATCTTTGTCTCGTCTGCACCTTGAAATTCCTGTCTACCCTATAGGCCCTCTTCATATGGTAGCCTCACCTCCTACGAGTCTGCTTGAAGAGAATAAGAGCTGTATTGAATGGTTAAACAAACAAAAGCAAAACTCTGTGGTATTCATAAGCTTAGGAAGTTTAGCTTTCTTGGAACTCAATGAAGTGATGGAGATTGCTTTTGGTTTGGATAATAGCAACCAACACTTCTTGTGGGTGATTCGTCCAGGGTCAATACATGGTTCAGAGTGGATAGAGCACTTACCTAAGGAATTTAGTAAGATAGTTTCTAGTCGAGGTTGGATCGTGAAATGGGCTCCACAAAAGGAAGTACTAGCTCATCCTGCAGTAGGAGGGTTTTGGAGCCATTGCGGTTGGAACTCAACACTAGAGGGCCTCGGGGAAGGAGTTCCAATGATCTGCAAACCATTTACCGGTGATCAAAAGGTGAATGCGAGGTACTTGGAGTGCGTGTGGAAAATTGGGATACAAGTGGAAGGTGAGCTAAACAGAGAAGAAGTCAAGAGAGCTGTTAAGAGTTTAATGGTGGGGGAAAAAGGAGAAGAGATGAGGAAGAGAGCCATCAACTTGAAGGAAAGACTAAGAGCTTCTGTCAGAAGTGGAGGTTCTTCACACAACTCACTAGAGGAGTTTGTACACTACTTGAGGACTCTGTGAAGAAAATTACAATTGAGTTTATACTTACTTCAATGTAGTTTTCCGTGCATAGAATCATATATTTCCAAGGTATAAATATTATTGATGTTTTAGAAAAAGAAAAATTGTTTCAAATTAATTGATGTCTTACCACTTTATGCAAAAATTTAAAGCTATATATTATTTATAGTGCTGAATAATTTGTTATTTATAATAAAAGAGTAGATAAATTAAATGATATTTTTGTATGTTTATTAAACAATACGTAAAAATCTTAATCATTAGTTTGTACAAAAGATGAAAAGTGAATTCGTGATAATCGCATAAAGTACTTAAGTTCAGAGCAAACTAAGTTAAATTCGAATTATACAATGGTAAATATGTTGTAAACCCTTATTATAATATATAGATATTGATAGGGAAAAGGTAATATATTATTATCTACTACTCAAAACCAATAAACTCATATCAACCACAAGGATTAAGACTTCCGCTTTTGTCAAAACGTCATTTTCTCGAATTTTTTTTTGTCAAACACATATTCTCATTATAATATAAAGTTTCGGACATGAAATCTCTCGCATAAAAGATTTTAGAAAATTAATAGGTCTAGAATTTAAATCATAAAACTAATATTGCAGAGAAGATATCAATGTAGCAAGGTATGAGGTGGAATCCCACATAGACCAGAAAGTACACGATTTAGTTAAATCTCGAATCAAGCTAAAGCAGAATATTAAGATTGATTGTAATCGAAATCAAAATGGTAAATTAGAAACGGTTTTAAACTATAAAATAAAAGCGTCAGGAATCCGGAAAACCACATGTAGTTAGGTTTAAAAGTCAAATTATCATGCAGAAATTTTCTTTGAAAATAGTTCTCAACATGAAAGACAATGATGGAATAATCTCCTCTCGGAGTATTAAGCTTTATACTCAAATTATCAGAAACAAACTCTCACCGTCTTTTAAATAATTGATCATGCATTACAGTTCTAATTCAATTGTTCACAAGCATTCAAAACAATACTATCGCAAGCAAGAACACTTATTCATCTAGACTATATCCAACTTCTAAACCAAATCTCTTTGCGTTTATTAGTCTAATATCAATAAACTAGATGGTCAATCTAATTCATGCATTATTAACAAGTCTAGACTAAGAACCTATCATTTGTTATCCCCTTATGATAAATCTAACAATCAAACATGATTTTCCTGGGAAACCCTAAAACCTAGCTGGTGAACTACTCAGACATTGACAAGCAAACACAAATCAATATCATTCAAGAACACATAATAGAATAAGAATATATTATTAAAAAGGGTTCAGAAATCTTCTCCAAATACAATGTGTGAATCTCCTCTCCCTCTAGTAAAACTCTCCAAAATAAAATAAAGCTTAATTCTAAAAACCTAAAACATAATGTATTTATAGTCTAAAAAGTAAAATAATCTAAAATAAAAAATTGGATAAGTTGAAGACTTGGTTGCAAAAATTTGGAAATCTTCATCTTCTCGGGTAAAATGCCCGATCGGGCACTCTGACAAGTTTCCCGATCGATCTTCATGTTGCATGATCGATCTGTTTAGCCGATTTCTTCCAGGAACAAATGCCCGTTCAACCACAAGAGTTGCCCGATCGTGCGCTTCTTTCTTCAACTAGCTTATACTTATGATTGCTCTGAAATGCTCCCAGACTTAGATCTTTGCTTGTCCTCAAATAAAGCAAGATTCAATCTGGAGAAGAGGTTTGAAATGGACCACACAAAAACTCACAAAATCTCAAAAACCATAAGCATAGTTTTAAATCTAAAAGACACCAATCTCAAACAACTACTTTGATTTAATTGTTTACCACCAAAAAATTAATAACCTGTTTCCTACTCTAAATCTCAAATCAATCAAGTACCAAATCATATCAACCAACTTTTTAAATTCATTTAAGTTCAGATACATGCATTTTCACCTATGGTATATCAATCAAATTAATCAACTACCTCTTCTATCGAAATTCCCATACCAAACAGAGCATCAATCGACTTCCGGTCCTGATCATTTTTCTCCCTTTCTCTCTTCTCTTGTTTTTTTTCTTATCTTAGTGCTTTTCTTCTTCTTTTTTCTTTTCTTTTCTTCGCATTTCTGTGCTTTTCTATCTTTTTTTTCATTCTTTTTTTTTCTTTTTAAGCAGACGGCAATTCGCCGAAGTTGACTACGAACTTCTAGGTCACGCTTTCAACCCTTTTTCTGAACCGTTTTCTTTTATTTTCTGAAGGGAGAGAGAGAAAGGACTCAGACCGTACTGGAAGAACTTATCGATTTTATAGAACACATATCAAGGTACCTAATTCTCAGAGTATATCAACACCATAAGCAAGAATAATTCAGATTTAAATTAAGTCTTATCATGGTAGAGCTAGCATCGAATCATCAATAACTCAAAAGACCGGAACTTTCATAAACAAACCAATCAGCAATGGGGTTCCAATCCTAATCTTAGCAATTCATCTAAGTCAGTAATCTAGAGAAATTGAAAACCATACCGCACTTGGTTATTTATCATCATTGATTTTGATCATGGTTCCTCCGACTCGATAGACTCAGCTAAATTAAAAACGCAAAATTTGAAAATTTCCACCAAAAAGACTAAAACATCAAAACGTAGTTAGTATAATTACACCCTCCCCTAGACTTACTTCACATCGTCCCGGTGTGAAAATAAATATAAGAGAAGGTATAAAAGTAACCAGAATCAATAGAAAAGTCTATAATAGATGAAAGTAGATAATGAATACTATATGAGTTCAAGGGAAAGAGATATACTAAAGGTGAATTGCTCCCAAATCTAATATGAAATCCTATGCCTCATTTGCTATGCCTGCAAAAAGAACAAACACTCAAGAGAAGTGTTAGCAATGGTTGTAAAATGATTGAGAAATGATAGCTTAAAAACTAACAAGAATAAGTTGTAGGAGAAACCATTAAAGACATTATGATCGAGCAATACTAATAAAAAATCAGCAAAAATCATATATAAGAGGCATCATTCAGAACAGTTAATAGCAATCATTCCAGTATCACACAATCAATTGGTAAGTAAAGAGAAATGATCAAGAAATACTAATTATAGTTAGCAAGAATCAAGAATTACTTAACGAGAAAAACCAATCGATCATGAATCTAAAATCAACTCAAGACAAAACATCAAGAAAGGTGGTGAATGGTGAGCAATGATCTAAGGAATACTAATCAAAATTAGCAAGAATGAAGAGAGAAACCATCCAAATAGCCAATAATTCAAGTAAGAAAGATGAGTAATGAAAGTATATAAGAGATAACCCGGAACATCTTGAAGATATTTCACCAGTAATAACCTAGATCACTTTGAACTCAAAACTAAAAATAACTAGGTTAGGACTAAAACTGACTCAAAATTGAAAAACAACTAATCTAGACTCCAAATAGTGGGTTGCCTCCCACTCATCGCTTTGTTTAATGTCACTTAGCTTGACGGTACTTACCTATAAGTTAGAATTGGATCAACATCCAGCGATGTTCCATAACAAGCTCCAAATCCAGACATCTTTATCTTCATAATCTTACCCATCACACGTTTTGTAGAATCAAGCCTTCTCTCTTTGAACTCTGGGGTGAGTAAAACTCAAAACTTGGAGAAGGGTTTTGAGAACCCCTTGCTCTTCACCCTATACTCAATTGTATCCCCAGTTTTTGCTTAAGGGATCAAAGACACTTGAGACTCCTTCTTTATTTGCTTCGGTTCCACATTCACCTTCTCCTTTACCTTGGGATTGACATTCCTCATTTAGATTTGAGGGTCTTTGTGCAAGGCTTCAATAACTACATATTTGAGAGTATGTTCTAACAGAGTTACATTCTTCACCTCCTCCTTTTTTACCATTGTTAGCCTAAATATCCCTTTTGAAGGAATCACTGGATAAAAAACCCGTTTCTTGATGTTTTTCAGAGATATACATTGATTGGGTAGATCAACAACAACTCCTACAGTTGCAAGAAAGGGTCTCCCGAGGATCAAAGATTCATGTTGACGCTCATTCATCTCCAGAATGTGGAAATCAACAGGAACGAGACAATGTCCAACTTGTATTAATAGATCCGAGATAAAGTCGCTGGAAGAGACTGTAGAATCATTAGCAAGCTTGAAAGTCATGTGAGATGGTTTGATACCTGATAATCCTAATCGTTCTGCAATAATCACTGACATAACGCTCACATTAGCTCAAGTATCACAGAGAGAATCAGTGAACTCTATTCCATTAGTCGAACAAGGAACCAAAAATTCCCCGGGGTCTTGTAACTTATGAAGCTTCCGAAGTGAATTAGGTTGCTTTCCAATCATCTCTCTATCCTTAAACTCTAATTTGGGCTTTGTAAGTTGCACCGGGTATGGAACTCTGGGTTTGTAAGCTATTGGAAGGTTCTCAGATTTCTGGGAGGAGGGATCGATGGATCTCTTTAACTTTCGAAACCAGGTCTGTATGCTCGATCGGGAAAGTAGAGCCCGATCGGGCATTTTGCTATGATATTTCTCCGAAATTAAGGATCGCTCAGGCTGAGTAGGTGCCCGATCGATCAATCCCCCTTGGAATTTTTTTCATATGTTCGCTCGATCGGGCATGAGATGCCCGATCAATCTCCTCCCACGAAATCATTATGCCCGATCGGGCAGAGGATGCTCGACCGGGTAGTTTTCTCTGAATCTGTTTCCAGCTTCTAAAAATTTGCATCTTGTACCAATTCACCAGTTCCTTCTTCCAAATTACCAACTAAAGACTTGCAATAACCCTTTGGATTATCCTCAATTTCCCAGGAAAAACACCAGCTTGTCTTTTCACAGCTTTTGAAGTCTGAGCAACTTGTACATCCAAATGCTTTACATGTGTAAACAGTGCTTCAAATTTTTGATTCAGCTCTTTCACTTCTCCTTGGGTTACTTGTTGAAACTATTGTTGTCCTTCTAAAAGTTGCTTAAACATCATTTCGATTAAACTACTTTGTTGAGGTTAAGCTTGTTGGAATACATGCTGAGAGGTTTGCTGAAAACCGTCTGAATTAGAGTTCTGCACAAAAGTCTTTTGTTGCTGTGGATAATGTTGGCCTTGAAGGTTTTCAATATTAGTACTTCTCCAAGATAAATTGGGATGAGTCTTGTTAAATCCTTGATTGTACACCCTTTGACTTTGACTACTGATGTAACTTACTTCCTTCTCAACTCCTTAAAAATTCTGCTTTTGGATAGCAAAACAATCAACTCCAGAATCGTCTACAGCACTGACCTTTTTCTGATTTTGATTTTTTAGAAGTTGAGTGATTAGTCCTTTCATCTCTGAGAATTCTCCTTTCAGCTATGAGAGTTCTGAGTTAGCAGCCAATACAGGAACCTTTGTTTGGCGATCAAACTCTGGGCAATGATTGTTATTGCTGGCTGCTAGATTCTCTATCAGACGATAAGTATATGGAACAGGTTTCTGCATAAAGTATCCATCTCTTGCTGTATCTAAGGACAACTGGTATTTATGTTCAATTCCTCTATTGAAGGTATTGAGGAGACTTACATCTGAGAAACCGTGGTGTGGATAATCACGAAGCAGTTCTTTGAATCACTCCCAAGATTCATAGAATGATTCCACCGAGTTTTGTGCAAAGGAAGTGATCTTGTTCCTCAAAGTGTTAGTCCTTGTAGTAGTAAAGAATTGATTTATGAAATTGGCTTTGCAATCTTCCCAAGTTACAATGGATCCAACAGGTAGAGACTTTAACCAGCAAAGTGTTCTTTCAGCTAAACAGTGACGAAACAAGCTGCAGTGCATGAAATCGCTCGATACTACATTGAGTTTAATAGTGATGCGTATGTCCTCAAAAGCGTCAATATGATCCATTGGGTGCTCATTTGGTAAACCACTGAATTGGTTGTTACGGATCATCTAAACAAGCTGGATAGGGAATTGGTATTCCCTTCGTTGAGGTTGAGGGGGCTGGATGGGATTCATGTTAGAATAGAATGCTTGAGGATTGTTGAATGAACCAACTAAAGGATGATATCGAGCATAGAGCTGATTAACTTTCTCCGGATCTCCATACAAGACAAAGTTTCTTGCATCGGCAATCTGAGCGTTTTGAGGATTAAGATTTCTCGGTGGAGCTTGGTTGTTATCAACTCTTTGTTGGCCTTGTGGCACTTGATTGCCGTTACCACCACCTTTCGCTTGATTAATCAGTTGGTTGAGTCCAACAGCAGGTGGATCTTTTTGACCTTGGGGTATGACCGGAATGATTTGATCAACGTTGTCAGCTATTGAATTGGATGAGCTTGCATCTTTCTTTGCTTTCTTGTTAGAGTGTTCTATCCTTGCAAGTTCCGAGTTACTGAGGTTTAGCAATTCAGAGGATTTGTCAGATCTTCTGATCATACACCTGTAAAACGAAGACAAGCAGAAAGAACGAGGTGAGTATTGAAAAAGAAAAATTTTAGACTAGATTCTAATAAAAAACTAGAAAGGCACTATTGGTCCCCGACAATGGCACCAAAATTCTTATAGGTCTAGAATTTAAATCCTAAAACTAATACTGCAGAAAACAGATCAATATAGTAAAGTAAAGGGTCGAATCCCACAAAGACCAGAAAGTACAAGATTTAGTTAATTCTCGAATCAAGCTAAAGCAGAGTAATAAGATTGATTGTGATCAAAATCAAAATGGTAAATTAGAAACGGTTTTAAACTATGAAATAAAAGCGTCAGGAATCAGGGAAACCACATGTAGTCAGGTTTAAAAGTCAAATTATCATGCAAGGATTTTCTTTGAATATAGTTCTCAACATGAAAGACAATGATAAAATAATCTCATCTCGGAGTATTAAACTCTATGCTCAAATTATCAGAAACAAACTCTCGCCATCTTTTAAATAAATGATCATGCATTACAGTTCAAATTCAATTGTTCACAAGCATTCAAAACAATACTCTTGCAAGCAAGAACACTTATTCATCTAGACTATATCCAATTTCTAAACCAAATCTCTTTGCGTTTATTAGTCTAATATCAATAAACTAGATGGCCAATCTAATTCATGCATTATTAACAAGTCTAGACTAAGAACCTATCATTTGTTATCCCCTTATGATAAACTAACAATCAAACCTGATTTTCCTGGGAAACCCTAAAACCTAGCTGGTGAACTACTCAGACATTGACAAGCAAACGCAAATCAATATCATTCAAGAACACATAATAGAATAAGAATAGATTATTAAAAAGGGTTCATAAATCTTCTCCAAATATAAGGTGTGAATCTCATCTCCCTCTAGTAAAAATCTCCAAAATAAAATAAAGTTTAGTTCTAAAAACCTAAAACATAATGTATTTATAGTCTAAAAAGTAAAATAATCTAAAATAAGGAAATTGGATAAGTTGAGGATTTTGTTGCAAAAATTTGGAAATCTTCTTCTTCTTCTCGGATAAAATGCCCGATCGGGCACTCTGAAAAGTTTCCCAATTGATCTTCATGTTGCACGATCAATCTATTTAGCCGATTTCTTCCAGGAAAAAATGCCCGATTGGGCACAAGAGTTGCCCGATCGTGCGCTTTTTTCTTCAATTGGATTATACTTCTGATTGCTCTGAAATGCTCCTTTAAACTCCAAAACGACCCGAACACCTAGAATCCTGAAAATCTACCAAATATGCAAGGAAAACACTCAGAATAATGCAGAATAGCAGACATAAATGCCCACTATTATGCACTAAAACCGAGTAATATCATAAATGACAATACAAATTATAATACATTAAAAAATTTTAAATCACCTAGAATTGGAAGGAAACTAATCTTATCAACAACAATAAACACACTTAGGAGATCATTGAAACAGTCAATAGTTACTTTAAACTTGGAACGCTTTGTCAAAGGCTGTGATTTTGAGAGCAACATTAGCAAGCAACCTCCTGATTCATACACTTAAAAGAGAGTCTACAGAGCTAATAATTTTATAACCACACAAGATGGTAAAATAAATTCAACCTCACAAGACGGTAACAGAGAAACAACTGTATAAGACGGTAAATGAGAGGCAACCGCACAAGACGGTAAGAGAGATACAACCGCACAAAACGGTAATAGAGAATCAACCGCATAAGATGGTAAAATAGGAGCAATTGCACAAGACGGTAACAAAGAAACGATTGTACATGACGGTATAGAAGAAACGACTTTAGAAGACGAACCTGGATACGGGTCGGTGAAGACTTCACGTACAGAGCATGGCGGTTCCCCTTTCATCCTAGAACCGAAGGGCCCGGATGCAATATTCCCATACCAAACATCAGTTATAGGGAGCATTGACTTTTGATTAAACTTTTGTGGGTTCTTCGGTAAAGTAGTGAAGTGATGATAATGGAGCTTACGGGAACCAAAATCAAACAAAGGCAACTCATCCCCGTTAAAGTTCAAGAGACTGAAACTTATCCGTTTACAAAGCTCTGGCTGAACTAAGAGGTGACCATTCCGGTCCAAATCTCCAAAGGCAGAGAAATCAACAACGAGGCAGATAAAAGGAGATGTGGCTTAAAAAAAATAGAGTCAATTGAAGCAGGAGATCTCGTTCCGCCTAAAGTTACAGGCTTGGAACATAGGTCTAGTAAGCAGTGCGGCGAGATCTACGGTGAAACGCCATTCCTTTAATCCCGACCTTAAGAAACTCAGAAACAACTTTGACGACTCATACAGCAGTGGGGGCGAGAAGAAAACAAGGGGAAGGAGGAGGAGCCTCCGAAAGAAACTTCATTTGAGGCCCAAACCGTACGGGAGCTCACGATGAAGCAATGGGTAAACAAAAGAAAACCAGCAGAGAAACAAACTGTAAAAGACAAAAACTACATCAGATAAGTGTATGGCGGAGCAGAGGAAGTGATGCCGGCGGCAAACACCTATGCTACCGTCAGAAAGATTCATCTTCGGAGGAATTCAGTTACTTTGTCTTAGAGCTTCTTGACGGCTAGGGTTTTTGTCATTTTCTGGAAGTTATATACTGATTTATTTGTCAAATGTAAGAAAATCAAGTGATTCCAAATAATTCTCTTTCTACATTCTCTTTTTCCTCTCTAAATTCTTCTACGCGCTTGTTTCTTTTTTTTGTTGGCAACTGGCTCAGTACCAAACATCTCTTTTTAGGAATAAATCTTTCTTTTCTGGCTTCTTTTCTGCCTTCTCACCCTTTTGCACTCTTATTTCCCTCGTTTTTAGTTCTAACATTCTCTTTCTTGACGCGTCTCTTCCGTAGACATGCAGAGTAGACGGCTCCTTTCTTCATCCACCGACAAATATCTCTTGGAGTTTGGCTAGGTGTTATGGTTCCTTCTGAATGAGATCTAGTTAATCCTTCTCTTGCATGTCCCGTTCTAAATGTGTCGATAAGGGTTCATGGAGATCTAACGGGTTATATTACTCTTCAGGGGTGATTTTAGTTTAGAGATCTAGTTTCTTATGATCAATTACATGGGTTGAATTATGCTTTTGTTTCTCTCACATCTAGTATTGTTCACTGTATTGCAGCTTCACCAGCGACATTGAGTCACTAGCGTTTGGAACCTGCCTTTTTTTCTAAAGCAGTTCTTTGCGGCAGCAAGTGGCCACATGTACCACAAAACTTTCTAGGCATGCACCCTCTTTTAGAGTGAACCTAAATTTTATTTTAGTGTATATTCTCCAATTATCTTTTCTTTTGTTTTATATTATTTTATATGTTTTAATTATCTTGGTTTCTTTTTTTTCTCGTCATCATAGTCTTATTAGGCTTACAAGGTAATTCTCAGTTAGACCAGACTACTATGTATATCTCTCATATAAATATTTTTTTTCGAGACTTCGGAATGATAGGGGTTCCTCACCATGTAAAAAGAATTTTCTTCTTAGCCTAGCTAATTCTAGTTTGAGATATTTACGTATTAAATTATATATAGTTAAATTATCTCTATCTTAATGTAATAATTTTTTAGTAGGTCTATAATTTTTCATTTTTTTTTTCCTAGTAGGTCTATAATTTTTCTGAGTGGGAGTATATGTATCTTTGATGGGTTTCTCTTTAATCTGATATAATTATATTTGTAATTATGTTGACGACAAAAAAAATATTACACGTGAATAACCCTTTTAATAGTTTTCTCAAAAATAGATTGATATTTTGTAGTTGTTTATTGGTGAAAGAATCTATCCCCCAAGCCAAGGATTGAAGTCCGACTTCATGTAACTTTTAGAACTATTGGAACAGAGGATTAAATTCAAGCTTGTATTCACTTATTAAGTCTTTTGTGGGAGTAGATAAAAAATCACGTTAACATTGCTTAAGACTACCGTAATTCAGACCGATTCACTGAAAGAAGTGATACATGGGTTCGGTCCAACCCATTAACTCAGAATGAAACTGCAACCCGCCAAAAAATGCTGAACCAACACTATAAATCAATTGTGAATTATGATTTACATCTGTATCTTCGTTTCGTGTCTCTATATGTGTTGCTTTTGTTTCTATCTTTTGTACAAGATAATTACATCTTAAATCGACATTTTTTTGGGAACCTACACTCTGGTTTAAGTTTCACTGTTGCATGATCTTGAACTCTGCTTTGGTGCTCGCCGAATATCTCTTATGAAAGGAAGGTCTTCAACCGACGTCGACCGAAAAATCGTAGGCGGTGTCTCAGTTCGATGGGCTTTAACTTGTTTGGCCATCTTATGCTATCTCCCTTAGTTGGTTTGTGCTCGGTTCACCAGAAGCCCCCGTCTCCGATGTGATGGCTCGCCACCATTGAAACATCTCTTTGGCGCTGCCATTGACCTTTTGTCTTCACATCTTCTGTCGGTATCTACTCGGAATTGTTCGTTCATTGGTGATAGGAGCCAACAAGTGTTTTTCTTCCTGGATAAAGGTTTCAGAACTCCTGCTTTTTTGGAGCCCTTGGTAGAAGCAACCTTGGATATTCATGCCCTTTATCATCATCTCAACCAAAGCCCTCTTCCTTCTCCGGTGAGTTTGTTTGTTTTAGACGCTAGGCCTCAAACCAATATGCTACCGTTAACATTGTTTGGCTCTAGGACCAAGTTTAGCGTATTTTGGACGTTTTCTTTTCCCGTTCAATGTAAACATCTTGGCTTCCTAGTTGCAAGCTCGGTGATGACCAACAAACATCATGTCTTCCTCGACCTTAGAAGTTCTAGTTCTCTCTTGTACGGTATTGCTAGTGGGGCTTGAATCTACTGGAATACTGAAAATTTTACTGTCACTTTAAATCACACCAATAGCACAGTCATGGACCGGACAATACCTTTACAGTTAAGCTTTATTAGATATGGAGTTTACAAGTTTGAACCAATTACAAACCCTTGTCAAGAAGTGCTAAGGTTGGTCGTTTGCATGTCTCAGATTTGGTTCGTCGACCTTCTTCTTCGGCATAGGTTGTACCTTTCTCTCCACAAGTTTGAACATCTTTCACAATCATCTCCACCATGGGATCTTCTGTTCGAGTCATATGTCTTCACCGGTAAAGCGGCAGTTTGTCGTCGCTAGTGTTGCTTGGACGGTTTTCCTTTGCTGTCCTTCATGGCAATCTCCAGATTCCTACATGACTCCAATCAGCTACAAAATTTCCTCCTTATTCCAACTGTTTTTGACCGAGTAGCATGAGATTCTTTGAAGCTACTCTCATGGAAATCTTCTCGGGAACAAAAACAATTTGTGTCTTGGGATTTCATGGAATTTTATTTTTATTGTCTAGGCGCTAAAAAAAATCTCTATTTGCAACCTTTTAGTGTTGGGTTTTACCCAAATTTGCAACAAGGTTTCCTCTCTATTTCAATCGCTCATATTCGAGACTTTGTAGTTTCAATGGATATGTTTCATTGGACATATCATCTAGAATATGATTGGTTTTTGTATAGGGATTTCAGGAATGCTGGCCATCATCTAAATGAAGAGGTCTATCAACCTTATTATCCTTTTATTATGTCCAAGAAGAATCAAAGTCTCGAAGAACCGCATTTGATAAAGGCGAGTACTCTCTTGTTAGGTGAAGAGATTGATGTGAGATCAATTTCTTCCTCGGGTCTGACCACATACTTCGCGGAACCTGTGTCTAACTCTTTCGCAAGCTCTGAAGAGTTTGAATTTCTTTTAAAGTCACGACATATAGTGATGTTCTCTAAGTTAGTTGAGGGAGAAACAAGAAACGTCAAGTCGTCCAAGTGTTTAGTCGCACTAAGTTGTTTCATCTTACTTCTAACTTCGTATAAAACTATGTCTTTATTATCTATCTATCGCTTTTCAAACTTGAGTCATGATTACATTTGATTATTTTAATTGCCTATATGGATATTTCTGAGGTAGCACACCATTTTGTATTCACTCTTATATAATCACTTAGTATGGAATGAAAAAATTGTGAAAAAGAGTCATATATATATATATATATATA
>OVBE01011381.1:0-13988 GCA_900406425.1 Iberis pinnata
TAAATAACCTTTATTATTCGGTTTAATCAATTTAACATTTCACCAAAAAAAAATATGTATAATATAATGTTTAATTTTTAATTTTTTTAAGAATCTAATAAATGTTCTAACATTGGAAGACAAATTTGATTATATGAGATTAGAGTATCTATGTGTTAAAATATTATTAAAAGAGTCTTAAAATATCCATGAAGGGTTCTATGGATGGAGATGTTCTTATTTCATGTTCTATTTAATAAAAAAATTGTAGAAATACAAAGTATTTATTTTATGTGCTTTTCAGTTATATATTTTTTGAAATTTAGAAATTCATTATGTCATATTTGAGATTTATTGGAATTAAATTTTATGGGAAATAATTAACTGAATACAATTTTACTAAAGTTTTGTGAGCTATGTTTCATGGATAATTATATGTAGACATTAGTTAGGAATAATTATTATTGTTATGTACATAATAATTTGTTCACATAAACTTGTCCATACAAATTAGATTTCTTAGTATATATAAAAGAAAAGCGTCGGAGATGTACATAATCGCAATGTTTGACCAAAAAATGTACATAATTGTAATTTATTATGGACGATAAATAAAATTTTATCTAGATAAAAACTTGGTCAACAAGTGAAGCTTTGACTCGCTGGGTTTTGCATCTCTATGTTGTTGAAAAAAAATTTGAATAAAGGAACGAGTTTATGATTCCTTAAAAAGTAATTATAAATTCGAGATTCAGAAGAGGAAGAAAATGGTCTGATTGCAAATCCTTTTTCTCAAAAAAGCTAAATATTTGTTGCCATATGCAAAAGTACAAAGTGTCGTTTTTTTTTTTTTGGTGGGGGCTATTTTGGATTAATAAAAATTGTAAAGTAAACGAAGTACATTTGGAGAATAAATTTCTCAAAATGTAATAACTTTTCTTTAGTCCATCTCACTGTAATAATTACTTTCTTTCTATTCAACATATGCTTTGCAATTGTACTTTGATAGATAGATGTGAGATCGATAAATCAATCCACTGCAATAATTTTTATATTTGAAAAATGCAAGATAATGAAAACCTAGGGTTAAACACCTAAACTATGAAAACCTAGAGATTTAGGAGGTTATAAATTCCATTCATTATGGATTCGGATTCATGTTAAAAATGGTATATTTTCCAAATGAGAGTTATATAATATAGTTTGAAATTCGTCTTAGAGAAATGTACTATTTTCTGCTAAAAATTTTCTAGTCATAAAAAATGATATTTATATTTTACAAGCTTTACTATCAGATTTTCCCGATTGTGGAATATTTCCTCATATATTAACCAACACATTTTACCAATCTATAAAGTATAAATCATCTTCAGGTTTCATGTTGGATGAAGAGAGAGTTTTTGGTAAGCCAACCATAGGTGAGTGTTAAAGGTAATGCCACGTTCCGTTTTTGAGAGGCATAATTCAATTCCAATCTTTTGGTGACAAATTTGACATGTCATTCTCTACGTCCATTTTCATATTAAATTTTAGAATTGATTGAATAGTATAACTATATATATTTATAGTCTACCCCATTCATCAAAGCGAAATCGAATTAAATGAGATTCACGACCAATGATTCCTGTAGTCATACTATTAGTTCACGTGAAGCTACAACAATCGCACATACATCCATCATTTGGATTTAAACTAATTTAATGCGACCCTTAGATTCTTTTAAATCATTAGACTATAGTCTATAGGAGACTACTATTTAATAATCTCTATCGAATATTTGCTTTAGAGTTTGATTGATTTAATTCTTTGGAAAATATCGCTACTTGTATATTTCGGTGGGGTTTATTTAATTGTATTGTCAATTGTCAATGCTAGCGAAGATTATTAGAATGAAGAACATTAAATGTTATCATTAAATTAATTTTTTAAAATGTGCAAACCTCCATTTGCCAAAGTCAACAATTAACGCACTATTTTTGCATTTGCACTTTAGGAACAAAGAATTAATTAACGTTCCTTGAACGAAGGATTATTGTATGGAGTCAAATTATGTTAAAAGTATTTTTTTATTATTATCTTTCTCTGAAACGAATCGGAAGATAATATTCGATTCTATTAAAATATAGCTATTCACGGAAATTAAAAATTTATCTGTTGGAGTCTATGATATCGCTTGATCTGGATTTCAAATTTTGTAGACTGTAAACATGCTCTCATGGGATGATAAACAAGGTTTCATAAAAAAAGAAGTTATAAACTAAGCTTTCGGATTGTTTAACTTGGGTTGGCTTCATGATTACTCGTTGTTCACTATTACTCATGGAGATATTAAGCTCCGATTATTAGTTTATGTTGATGATCTACTAAGTTGTTGTAATAACATACACATGATCCTCTAATTCATAAAATATCTTGTTGTTTCTTCATAAAAGGTTTGGAAAAATTGAAATACTCCCTTGGCATAAAAGTGAGCTACCGATGAGCTAGTATTTCTCTTTCTCAATGCAAACATGCCTTATACATTATTGTGCACACCGAAAATCTTGGCTCAAAACTAGTTCTTGTAACATAAGCATCAACTCGCAATGGACGATGTTCCACTTCTTGACAACCCAAAACAGTATTGGCGTTTAATGGGAAGGTTGATTTATCTTACGCAAACTAAACCCACACTTAGTTACTTTATTCATGTATTAGCTCAGTTAATGCAGTATGTTTAGTATGTTGACAAGGTTATTGATATATGCAATTTCACACACAAAGTTATATGTTTTTAAGATTAAAACACAGTTGAATGGCCAATTTGTTGGGTCGATCACGAGGTGATGCGGATGAGCGGCATGGGGAATGGGAATATTCGATCATGACTCACCCAGTTCAAAGCAAAGACCCTTGGTTCGGGAAACAGTATGTTTGTGCAACCTTGCATTAATCGGTGTGACTTGCAATGATTAACTAAGATAAAAATGCCACCGAATTCAAGGACGAATTAAATTCTAGTGGGGGGGGGGGGGTTTTTCCCGCCCCTTCCCCCCCTTTTNTTTTTTTGAGAAAATTAAACAGATTAAGTAAGCTAAACTAGCTGGAAGGACTAGCTAGCTTAACTAGGTGAATAAATCGACAACTCAATCGAGCTCAGTGAATTGAATTGAGTACTAACATAGCTAGGTGGAGTGTTAACATAAATCGAAAACTCAATCGAGCTCAGTGAATTGAATTGAGTACTAACATAGCTAGGTGGAGTGTTAACATAACAGTAAAACTTGGTGAACTAAATGAGCTAAGTATCTCATAGGTGAAATGTTATCAAGCAAACTGTTGCAACTGTTGGTCGAACGGGCATTGATAAGCTTAAAATTTAATCCTAACACTATACTGCAGAGAACAGATCACTCTAGCACAGTAAATGGTCAAATCCACAGAGACTAGACAACACAACTTTCAGTTTAATCTCAAATCAAGCTAAGACAAAATAATAAGATTGTTTGTATCGAAATCAAAGCAATAATTAAAAAATGGTTTTAAACAATAAGCTAAAGACGTCAGGCATTAGGCATCCACATGTAGTCAGGTTTAAAATTCAGGTTATCATGCAAGGATTTTCCTTTGAAAATTGCTCTCAACTCAAAAAGATAGAAACTAGATTAATCTCCTCCCGAAGTATTAATCCCTATATTTAAATTACTAAAGACAAACTCCCGCCGTATTTAGATAATTCAAATATGCATTACAGTTCAAATTTGATAAGTTCATAAACCCCTAAGACAATACTCCCGCAAGCAAAGACATTTACTCATCTAGATTAGGTCAGGTTTCTAAATCAAATCCCTTTGTATTTATCAACCTATTATCAAGAACTAGGTGATCAAGTTAATTCATGCATTAAGTTCAAATCTAGACTGAGAACCTAACAAATTCAATCCTTTTATGAATAACCCTAACAATCAAACCTGATTTCCCAGAGAAAATCTAAAACTTAACTAATGAACTACTCATACATTGCAAAGCATAAGCAACACAAAATCAGAGAATAACACATAATTAAATAAAAAATAGAAAAATAGATATTATAAATCAAGATCAGAGTTCACAATTCTTCTCCAAAATACAGGGTTCAGAATTCCTCTCTCTGTAAAAGCTCTAGAGTTGTAAGAGTATAAAAATAAAAGTAGAAAAAGGTTTTTATAGTTAAAAAGAAATAAAATAAAATAGGAAATCTTGATAAGTCTTTGAGAGCAATCTTGTATTTTCAGAAAACTTCATTATTTCTTGCATGTTCGTGGACCGATCGGTCCACATATGGATCGGTCGGTCTATATTGAATTTTCTCTCTGTCGGGATGGACCGACCGGTCTGAATGTGGACCGGTCGATTTGAATTCTGCATGATGTCTGGATGCTTGGATCGACCGGTCCAAATATGGATCGACCGATATGTCATACCCGTGGCTAGAAGTCTTCTGGATCGTCCAATCCACGTCTTGACCGACCCGTTCTTTCCTCACTTAGCCAAATCTCATTCTTTTGTGCACCAATCCATTCACTTGCATCCAAAACGATCCAAACACCTAATAACCTGTAATTATGCCAAAATCACAAAGAAAATGCTCGAAAATGCAGAATAACAGACATAAATACCCACTATTATGCATTAAAACTGAGTAATATCAACTCCCCCAAACTTAGACCTTTGCTTGTCCTCAAGTAAATCAAGACCAAGTTTGATGAAGAGGTTTGAAAAGGACCACATAGAAACTCACAAAATCTCAGTAACCTTAAGAATAGATATCAAAACTCAAAAGACACCAATCTCAAAACAACCACTGCGAATGAACTGTTTACCACCACTTAACTAATAGCATGCTTCCTACTCTGAATCCCAAATAAAATAAACCATAAAGTCTCTAGGTGTTTGGGTCATTCTGGAACAAAAAATGGATTTCTGCACGAAATGGATGCAAATTGACATATGCAGTTGCAGAGTCCAGCATAAGGGTCAAAAGTTTGTCAATATTTAAAGATGTTCCCATGGATGGATTTAGCTGAAATCTGGATAAAATATAGCCACGTGAGTTTGCTTTCATATGAAAGTGGTTTGGAGTCAATCCATTGGTGAAATCAAGAGTTAAGACATGTCAAGCTGTCTCGCAAAAGAAGCATGTTCAGAGACCAACCGAGGGGTCCAGACTTCGATCGGCCGGTCCAGTAAAACAGAGAGAAAATAAAATATAGACCGAGGAACCAGACTTGGATTGACTGGTCCACTTACCTGCAAGAATTTTGAAGATTTATCATATTTTGCAAAAGTGTCCTCAAGCCTATCCAACTTTTCCTATTTTAATTTATTTTCCTTTCTACTATAAGCCTTTTGGCTAGGTTTTATTAGACATTAAGTTTTATTTTATTCTAATTTTTACTGAGGGAGACGAAGATCCAAAACCCTGTATTTGGAAAAAGTTTCTCTGAACCTTTATTTTATATTCAATATCTATTTTATTCTTTTGATTATGATTTCTTCTTTGATATTGATTTGTGTTTACTTTTCATGTCTGAGTTGTTCTCTAGTTAGGTTTTAGGTTTTCCAAGGAAATCAAGTTTGATTGTTAGGTTTGTCATAAAAGGATTGAAATTTTGTTAGGTTCTTAGTCTAAACTTGTTCTTAATGCATGAATTAGAATAGCTAACTAGTTCACTGATATTAGATTGATAAGCACAAAGAAATTTGGTTTAGAAATTTGATCTAGTCTAGATGAATAAGTATCTTTGTTTGCGGGAGTATTGTCTTAGATGTTTATGAACTTATCAAATCTGATCTTAATGTTTGATTGAATTATCTAAATACGGCGGGACTTTGTCTTTAGTAATTCGAACATAGGGATTAATACTTCGGAAGGAGATTAGTCTAACTTCTGTCTTTTGATTTGAGAAATATTTTCAAACGAAAATCTTTACATGATAACCTGACTTTTAAACCTGACTACCTATGGAATTCCCTATTGTCTGACATTTTTATTTTAATTGTCTACGACCGTTAGTTTTAATTGTTGCTACTTAGTTACAAACAACTTTAATTATATGTCTTAGCTTGATTTGAAATAAAACTGAAAGTCGTGCTATATGGTCTCTGTGGGATTCGAACCTATCTATACTATTGTGATCTGCTCTTTGTAGTGTAGTTTAGGAATTAAATTCTAAGTCTATCAGAATTTTGGCGCCGTTGCCGGGGACCAATACAATACCTTTTAAGTTTTCTTTAGAGTTTAGTCTAAGATCTTTCTTTTTATCTTATTTTTGTTTTATTTTTATTTTTTATATAGGTGATGATCATGAATTACAATGATTGGCTACATGAGGAGGATGACACATTCGAAGAGAACATTCACGATGAAGATGAACCATTTGATGAGAACGTGCTTACTCCAGAACAAAATCTAGAGTTGGATGATCTTGAAAAACAATATCCAACACTGCCAAGGAGAGTAATAGCTGAGACTCTTCGACTAAACATCCTCTTACACTGAGCAACACTTAAGGGAAGACATATCACACATAAAGAGGTAAACTTTGCTGAAAGACATGAAGATGTAGCATATTGAGTTCCACCAAGCCAATTATAAGGTATATTTGAGTTTAACTCTGAATTTCAAGGTTATGAATTATGTCACATGCTTAGTATTGGAAATATAACTTCTAGTTTGCATACACCCATGATTGTTGATGAATGTTATGATTTGATATGTGAGTCTCAAAGACTAGATACTATGAGGTTTGAAACACTTACTAGGAATTATGATAGAATATGTTATAACATTCATGATCTCAATTTGATTCTCATGAGTAGCATATTGTGCTCCACAGTCAAGCTAACGACTTTAAACAAGCGCTTGGTTGGAGGCAACCCACCCATGTTAGTTTTTCTTTTCTTGTTCGTTTTCTTTTTCTTGAGCCAGGTCTTACTCTTTTCTTGAATTTATTTTCACACCGGTATGGTGTGAAGTAAGTCTAGGGGAGTATGTAATGATACCAAATCTGTTTTGATGTTTTGTCTTTTGGTGAATTTTTTTCAAATTTTTTGTTTTTAAATTAGAAGAGTCAAATCGAGTCGAATGAATAATGACCAGAATCTATGATGACTACTAACCTAGTGTGAGTTCAAGATCTTTTTCTATTTGACTATTGACTTAGATTAACTGCTGGATTTAGGATTGGAACCCCATTGATTGATTGATATACCTTTGAAAGTTCTGATCTTTTGGATTGTTGATGATTTGATGGTAGCTCAAATGTGATATGACTTAATTTGATCTTAAATTCTCTTGCTTATGGTGTTGGTATACTTTGTAAGCTACGTACCTTCCTCTTCAGTTCTATATAAAACCGACAAGTTCTTTCAGTATGATCCGGGTCCTTTCTCTCTCTCCCTTCAGAAAAAACGGTATAGAAAAAGATTGAAAAAGAGATCTAGAAATCCATAGTCAATCCCAGAAAAACCGGCTGCTAAAAAAAAGAGAACAAGAAAAGAAAAGAAAGAAAAGCGCAGAAATGTGAAAAAATAAAAAAGAGTAGTAAGAAAAGGAAAAGAGAAAGGGGGAAAAACGATGAGGACCATAAGTCGATTGATGCTCTGTTTGGTATGGGCACTTTGATTTAAGAGGTACTCAAGCGCGCTGATCGATACCCCATAAGTAAGAATGCACCATTTGAATTTGAATTAATTTAATGAGCTGGGTGAGATGATTTGATAGTTTGATTGATTCAGGATTTAGAGTAAAATGCATATTGTTAGTTATGTGGTGGTAAATAGTCTATTTGCAGTGGTTGTCTAGGATTAGTGTCTTTATTTTTTGATACTTGAATTTAGTGTTTCTGAGATTCTATGAATTCTTGTGTGGTCCTTTACAAACTTCATCTCTTGATTTAATCTTGCTTTACTTGAGGACAAGGAAAGACTAAGTTAGGGGGAGTTGACATTACTCGGTTTTGACGCTTTCTAGTGAGCATTTATGTTTGCTATTAAGCGTTATTTGAGTGTTCTCCTTGCAACTTGATATCTTTTACAGTTTTCTAGATGTTTGGTTTGTTCTAGAAAAAAAATATGGATTTCTGCACAAAATGGATGCAAATTGACATATGCAATTGTATAGTCCAACATAAGGGTCAATTTTTTTCAATATTTAAAGATGTTACCATGGATGGATTTAGCTGAAATTTGGAAAAAGATATCCACGTGAGTTAGCTTTCATATGGAAGTGGTTTGGAGTGAATCCATTGGTGTAATCAAGAGTTATGTAAATTTTACCAAAGACGGGTCAAGCTGTCTCGCAGAAGAAGCATGTGCAGAGACAGACCGAGGGGTTCATTTCATGCAGAAATCCATCTATTGTTCCAGAACGACCCAAACACCTAGAAACCTCTAAAATATACCAAGTTGCAAAGAAAACACTCGGATAACGCTTAATAGCAAACATAAATGCTCACTAGAAAGCGTTAAAACCGAGTAATATCAATGAAAGGTTGTGTCTTTTCGCCAAAAGACATTAATTCACCCCTATATAAAGGGAGAATGTGGAGAAGAGAAAACATCTCAAAACACATAAATACACTTTCAAACAGGTCCAGAGAGAGAGAGAGAGAGAGAGAGAGAGAGAGAGAGAGAGAGAGAGAGAGAGAGAGAGGACATATCCTAAAGGGTGCGATCCAAGTTCGTGTCTGAAAGGGTGCGAACAAATGACGGGTTTGAAAGGGTGCAAACCAAGGATGAATCTGAAAGGGTGCGAGTGAATGCGGGCTCGAAGAAGTGTGAATCGAATGCGGGCTCAGAGAGGTGCGAGTTGGAAACAGGCTTGAAGACCTATCTTTTGGTTACTTAGCCAATGTGAATGGTTGAGTGTATGGTTAAATACCGTAAAAATGGGTATTTGACGGATAATGAACTAAGAAGATTCAATTTGGATTAGTGAAATAATGCTAAGTTATGGTTTAACATTAAGTTTGAATTTTGCTACGTAAATAAACGTAAATCGTCAAGTTTGGTTCGAGCGCGCGACTTGAACCTTGGCTCTTCAACCTTGGCTTCTCACACATATATTTGGAGAATTTTCCTTTACAAGGAAAGTGACAAAGCAACCTAGAGGAAAGTAAGTTGTAATGCACTAGTTAGCGAGACTGAATTTTTCATAGCCATGGAGAAATGCTAGAAACGAATTAATAATCTCTTACATGTAAAACTTGCTATTCAATTGGGCAAAATTCGTCGCAGATTTGCAGACTGAAAATAGTGGCCGAAAGTTCGTCGCAAATTCAAATGTTGAACTTCACACTCATTTTCTAAACTCTAAATTTAGTTTCATAATTATACATTCATACAAAGTAAAAGTAATGATAGTTAATTTCATAAATTGATTCTAATTACAACTTAGAACGATAAGAACAACATTTGATTATTCACTTTCAAGCTTACTCCCCAAACTCTAAATTTGATTATATATATATATATATATATTAATTCTACAAATTAAGAAAATGTAATTATTGTTAATTTCATGAAATCATTATATTAAATAATTTTAATTATGACTTAAAACGATAATAACAACATTTGATTATTTACTTTCAAACTTAATCGCTAACACTAAACTTAATTTTATAAATTGACGAAAAGACACAACCCTTCGTTGCACATTTTCAATTGGTGTCCATTGGAACAACGGTTGCAACTGTTCGCTTGATAACTTTCACCAATGAGCTACCTAGCTCCTTTAGTTCACAAAGCTTGAGTGTTAGCTTACCATTCCACCCAGTTATGTTAGTATTCAATTCAGCTCACTGAGCTCGGTTGAGTTGTCGATTTACTCACCTAGCTGAGCTAGCTAGTCATGCCAACTAGTTTAACTTACTTAACCTGTCTAATTTTTTCAAAACAATCACCCCTATATTAAATGGCGGGATAAGGACGTGACAATATGCCCAAATTTTCCCTTTGTAATCTTACAAAACACACCTGAGTTTTGTCATTGTAAATTCGCACAAATGAATCAACTGTTAGAATTCGTACCGATTTATAAACGTACCTCGAATGAATTATACTTCTCAGGATTTTTGTAAATACTGAAATAAGTCTAGTATATATAGTTTGAATATACATGAATATTCTGCAATGGAACTACTAATCTGATTCATGCCTCTATCGATATCCACACGTACACAAACTTTAATCGAACTACCGACGAGATTAAATCTCAAAAGAGCCGTTGTGACGAACTATTCATCTCCGCCTCTTTTCATTTAGGATTCTTCTTAATCTCACGTTATAACACATACGTTTAGTGTATACACACACAATGATGTTAAATAATGGGCCAATTAAGCCCACTTGCAAATCTGAGTGTGATTGTAAATCACATAAGTTTAACACACGTATATATATATCATATATATACACCACATTATATACACATATAAATATTAAAATATATGTATATCACCATATATATTTTAACCGAACATATTTATGATTCAATTTTTTTTAGGTGTGTGACCAGATCATATAATATTAGCGATTGACTCATAGCCCATAGATAATAAGCGGTATCTAGAAAAATATTATAACCACCTAATATTATATGATTGTCAATCCTTGACACTACAACTTCATCTAGAGTAAGTACAAAATATTTTCGGACATTCCCGGCAATCTCACTCTTGTACTAGAATCATCTATTTATATAGCGCTTTGTCTATATATCTCGATCTCAACATATGACAAGAAACAATGTCATCCTTATTTAGCTAGCTTGCATTTATGGAACTTCGATTTATACTGATAAACCAAACGACTAACATTCACCTAGTTTGAGAGCGGCCACATAATTTTCAACATCAAATCTTTGATAGGCCTTGAGATATTTATCTCCCGTTATATGGAAGGGACAAATCCCATCTTGTTACATTCCTATTTCTCACACACTTTATAATACACCTAATGAACGTTTTTAAAATTACCTTTTACGGATGAAGTTTGACAAAGTTAAAATGTACTAATCTATGTGTAAGAAAATCATGACGAACTCAAGTCAAAGGACTATACTTTATAGTTGTCATGTGAAAATTTTATGACACTCATATAACAATCTCGTAGAGTTCTCATAGCGGGTTAGTATGATACTGTGTTCTCCAACACATATCTTTGTGATTGACTTTGATAGTATATATTAATGAGTCCATGAAACTTAGTCACCAGATACCTCACATACTAGTCACTTATAGTTATTAATGTCCCCTTATAATAACTTTTGACTACGGACTTGACTTAATTTATATTATCTTTCACTTATAGAGTTTCATGATCAAGCCACATACTTGATGATCTATAAAAATAATATAAATTATTTTGTGACTATTATTTAATTATCAGATAAGAAAATAATAACAAAACAAATTTCATTAATTCGAAGAACATATCAACTGTATGTAAATATGAATATAAAAAATAAAACTCCCACTAGAATAAATATCCACTACAAGAAATATGCGTTAGCGGTCGAAAAACGCTATCGTAGAATTGCATAGCGGATAATTAAACGCTTTAACAGCGCCCGTCATTATAGATCGGACACTTTAGATAGCAGATTTAATGTATGCTATAATTATTAAAGTTACGATAGCGTAGTTGAAGATGTAATTGTTTATTTTTATAATAGCGCCGTATATTTGTTATTAAAGGTTTGTAATAATAGTTTTAGTTTCATATATTCAATAGCGTTGAATTTGTATTATAATTGGATTGCATCTATAGCAGTTTGTTTTACAAAGATAGCAAAGTATTTGTGCTATTATTGTATTGTAATTACCCGACAATTAATATTATTAATTTTTTTCACTCGACAATTAAAATTATTATTTTTTCTGGTGTGCACCCTACAATTCATATTATTATAATTATACAATTGAATTTATTTTGTTGTTATAATATAGTTTTGAATTTTTTGTCAAATAAAAATTAAATAATTTTATTATATCCATAAAACATTTCCATGTATACAAAAGAGTATTATTTACATAATGTAAGGAATCAACCATTAAAAACCATAAAACATATCAAACATCACCAAGACTATTTCAATATTCTACCAAAAATAAGCATCTTCACTTTCTCCATCATCTATTTCTTGGGTAGCGCTCATTACAACATACCAATTTGAAGAATCATCTTACCCAGAGTTGAAAATCTACATCGTATTTCAACTACATAAAAAGACTATTTCAATCTACTACCAAACATCAGCATCTTCACTTTCTCCATCATCTATTTCTTGGGTAGCTCTCATTACAACATACCAATATGAAGAATCATCTTCTCTAGAGTAGAACACCTACATCGTATTTCAACTACATAAAAAGACATATGTTCATCAGGATCAATGAAAAGAGTAACTTTATTTAAAAAAAAATAAAAACAATCAAAAGATAAAATCGAGAAAATCACCATATAAGACGTGAGTACTCTACCTGAATTGAAGCTAGCAGACCAGTCACATTCATCCCAACCTCCCGGCTTACAAGCTCGATATTGTTAAATTCACTGTTCTTGACCATCTAATAATAGAAAAACAGGAATGAAAAATTAAATAAAGATCGTTTTCATTCAATAACTTCCTACCTAATTGGAGGCCATTGGCAGGTGGCTCTAAGCATCGCAGTCACTTGCCTTTCATTGAGCCTTTTGGTGTATCAGCTATTCGACAGACCTACAAACACCAAAAATAAGCAAAGATCTTTAATAATAGCACATAATATTCACGTGAGTAAAATGTGTAAATTAGAACTCTACTTCCATGGGCAGTATAAGTAGTGATGAATATTTCACTTTATAGTGTATAACAGTCTTCTTGTTGTTGTCCTCTAAAGTGAAACTGAAATGAATACAAAAAAGGTAATAAGATGCTATGAAACCAAAAGATTAAAAATCTTGCAACAAGGTAATTAAAAGAAACATATCTACCTAAGCTGGTTGATGGGCAGTTCATCATCATTTGGTACCAGGAACATGCAAAACTAGATTAACAATCATCTTCTTACAATCTTATTTAGAATGTTTCCCAAACTATAACTCCATTTCAGAATTTGTCTAAAGTAGAGACACATAAGAGGATCTTATTTTCTGGAACTCCATTACAGAACAACTCCATTTCAGAACAACGTACATCAACACTTAAGAAAAGTGGAATCAATAAGCGCGAAATCAATCGTATGATACTTCGTATCCATACCCCTAATTACTAGATGTCAACTATGTTTTCTAATTTTGTATGGCATAAATTTCGGCAATCTCTACATGGGCAAAACATTTCAGTCAGATTACCCAATCTTCTTGCTGACGAGTTTACGAAATTGGTTGCTCCTTCCGAGTACTCGGGACTAGCCCTACATGTTAAATCGCAAAAAAGGTTAGAATAACTATTTCAATCGGCGAATTAAAGTATTTCTCGAGAGATCTATGTACATGATAACTTTGCAGCCAAATCCACGAGTTCTCCATATGAGAAATATGGAACGATTATTGCATATTAGGTTTAGAATTTATAAGATGGAGATGACAGATTAGGTTTAGAACTATAAATCTTTTTGCGGAATTTTCAGTTTCTCGCCATAAGCAACTCGAAAGGAAAAAACGGCTCAGATTGAATGAATTAAGTTGTCTAAAATTATCCAACGGTGGATGTTGCATCTTGTTTACTATCTCCGTCTCAACTGTTCATTGGCCAGTTTTTATATTAATTTTTCAAATGAGTTTTACAAAAAATAGTTAACAAAACTAAACAACTTAATAAAAAAATATTTTAAAGTTGTTGAAACTTTTATTTTGTAGGGAATTTAGGTTTTATGGTATATTTAAGCATTTAGGGTTTAGGGTTCAGGGTTTAGGATACCATATTAGTTTCATAAAAAAACAAAAAATTTGTTTACCAGAAAGGGTGACATGTACACCCTTTTGTACCTTTGTACGATTAT
>OVBE01011382.1:0-14207 GCA_900406425.1 Iberis pinnata
CAAAATTGGTGAATAAACTTTTGCGATGCTTGCCTACAAAGTTTGCAGCTCATAAAGCTGTGATGAAAATGACGATGAACACTGATGAACTCAAGTTTGATGAAGCAGTTGGGATGCTTAAGGCTGAAGAGATAGAAATGGATTCTAAATCTCCCAAAGTTGTAGAAGATCTTGCAATTACAGTTGATGAAGACAAGCAAAAAGTTCAAAAATTGGAAGAATTTATGTGTGTGATGACTCAAAAACTTGAAGAAACTATGGATCTCTTATCTCATATGTCTCAAGATAAATTACTAAGCNTTAAGCAAGGAATAACGAAAAAAGAGGCATAAAGTTGAGTGTTATAATTGTCATGGTATTGGACATGTAAAATCAGTTTGTCCATCGTTTAAGAGAAAAGGAATAAAGTGTAATAAGTGCAATGGTTATGGTCATACAAAGGCAGTTTGTGTAAACACACAAAAAGGAAACAAGATGAAGGCTCAAAGTTGTAGTGATACTGAGTCTGAAAATGATGAGTCAGAACTGAATTTCGTTGCTTTAACATCTCAGGAAAAACGTGATAGTGTCTCAGACACTGAGTCGGACACCGACATGGATTCTAAAGGAGAAGGTGAAATAGATCCTAAAGCTGCATATCGAACATTCTTCAATAACTGGGTCAATCTAAGCAGGGAAAATCTACAACTTGTCAAGGATAAAGCACTGTTGAAGGCTCAAGTGAACATTCTAGAGATGGAGAAAAGAAGTGAGAAATCTGATCTGAACTCAACAATGTCAATTGAGAAAATTCAGCAAGAGTTAAAGGAGAAAACTAAAAAGAATGCTCAACTCGAAGAAACCATCAAACAAATGGAAAATTGGGCAAATAACGAAAGAAAGAAAACTCAATCACTGGAGAGTCAGCTCACTGAGAATCACAAGAAGATTAGGATGCTCAACAGTGGGACGAAAGACTTAGATTATATACTTGCTGTTGGACAACCCCCAAAAATCAATTGGGGATTGGGTTACAATGGATTCAAGTCATCGAATCATGTTAATGTTTCAAACTTATCCAATTTTGTTGCAGCAAAGGAGAAGCATCATCAGAATGAAAGAAAGAACGTCGCAAAANGAACCAAGAGTGTACAGAAAGACGATTCATAGAGATCGGGTTGACTAACAACGAAACCAATCAACCGAAAAGTGTAGGACCAATGTGAAAGACAGTCTGCATCGTAACAAGAAAAGATTGAAGCATCATGTCTATCAAGAATGGAAACTAAGAGTTGTGTATCCAGAACCAAGGAGATTTGGATATGTTTGGGTGGTCAAAGAGATTCAAGAAAAACATCTTAACAAAGGAGATAAATCTAATCGTTATGGATATACTAAGGATGTTTCATCATATAATGATTCAAGAAGTAGGAGATATTACAAGTGAGTTCTCACAGAGTTTTAGCACTCAAGCAGGGGGAGATTGAAAAGACTACTTTTAGTAATAGTTAATTAAGGGGGAGTCTATGATGATACTTTATATGACATGTTATTGATAGGTTTCAAGAGTAAGCTTGAGTTATAAAACTCAGTGATAAAGGGGGAGAATGTTGAGTCCAAAAATTAAAGTGAATAATTGAAGATAATGTGAAAGTGAAGCTTGGAGCTTAAGCTAAATCTTTGGATAGAAGATATTGTTTGTTACAAGGAAAAAGAGATTTAAGATATTCTCATATCTTTCTAAGATATTCTCTTATCTAAATCTTTGGGAATATTTTGGAAGTTGCTGCGCCTTGGATGCTATAAATACAAGATATATGAGTCAAATTAGGTCAGTCGCTCAGAAAAGAAAAAGCTCAATTTATTGAAGATCGGTCTCTGGAAAAAGGTACATATCGAGTGTGTGAGACATTTAAACCAGGGTGTTACCTTCTGAATCACGAGGTATTTTAGATCAAGGATAGAATTAGGAAAAAGACCTAAGTGTTCTGATTCTTGTATCTGTATTAGAGACGTTTGTGTCTCATTATAGGATAGAGATTGATTGGTGTCGAACTAAGGAGTGTCTTAGTGTCGAATAATTCCATTAGGAAAGATCTTGTTGAAAGTTTGTCTAATAAATCTCTAGTGATTGGTTTGAGGACGAAGGCATATTGCTGAACCTCGTTAAATCTCTTGTGTGCTTATATTCTCGTTCTTACAATTTGTGGATTGGGTGGTTTATAGGAAATTTTTTAATTAATTTCGAAAATAACCTTCTTTATTTAATTCTAAATAAAACCATGATTTATATGTTTAATTATTAGAATTAGATTTATATTCTTAAGATTCAAAATAACAATCATTCGTGTAACTATTTTAAGCAAGTCAATAATTGACATTATAACAATACAATAAGTGAGTATCATAATAAGAAAACTAGGGTGGATTCGTTATAACAGATGGACCATTATTGTGATTTCAAAACAATAACTGAAACTATTATATGGAAAAAATATATTTTGTAAACCAATATATGTGTGTTCATATGAACTAGAATGTATACATATGAACATAAAGTATTTATATGTATACATACTTGGAACTCCATATGAATACATTTTGTTCATGTGACTAGATTTTATTAATGTCAATACAATTTGTTAACGCCAAGTTATTTCGTTCAATTGTTTTGTACAAAAACTATAATACACCTGAAGATTAGTAAAACATCAATAATAAGACACATGAAAATAAATAATGTTCTCCTTCATGAATAATATGATGAAAAGTCCAAAATTCATGTGCAAAAGTTGATACGAGAATACATGTTCAAACATAGTTTTAAACCCGAGAAATGCATCCTTTTAACCAAACTAAACAAAATAAAATGTGCAAACTACACCTAGTTATCTTTACGCATCCCTTACTAATCGACAATATGATTTCTCTTTGGGCTTAACTTCTTCTTCCATTAACATCAATTATATGGACGAGTTAATCAAATGTGCACTGTGAATATATTCAACATTTCATGAGTAAATACGGTGAATGGAACCCATTCATGTGTATGAAATAGATACATTTGAATTCATTTTGTTTACATGTATGCGGTTTGTTCACATGAATGCATTATACATCAATTATTTAGACATGAACAATAAGACACATGGAGATGTGTAATACATGAATAATAAGACACATGAAGAAATATTTTCCTCTATGAATAATATGATTACAAACTCCAAAGTCAAGTCCAAAAGTTATTGAAACACTAATAATGTGTGAAAGATTGATTGCACATTTTGTTTCTTAGTTCCATGTGTGAACGGAGATCTAGTTACCCCTGAAGGATTATGTATCCATTTCGTGCGATTATGAATGCCAACATATTGACTTATTGAGTAGTTCCATCATTCACATTTTTATCATGCGGCATAAATAACAAAGACAAATGGAAACTCTAAATCAAATAGCCATTGATTAGAAAACTAAGCATGAAACACATATTAAGTTAACAAATAAACATGAACAAAAATTAAGTAATAAAATTGAAAAAGGAACAAACCAAACCTATATACTAAAACAATATAATGAACAAGCCATAATACAAAACAAAAACATTTAACCAAAGAATTACAAAAAATGATACACTTTTCGAATTTATAAATTGTCGGTAGTTACTTGTTTGATAAACACCTTGCGGTTAATGAGGTCCGACTTCAACTCCATTTCTACACCAAAAGTGCAACAAAATTAGTAAACGATATTCGTCCATATGATGCAATTTGCTAAACATACTAATACACATACCAATACTTATCACCATGTTACCGATTTGTGAAGACCATCATATTAATACTCACATGAATGGAAACCATTCGTGTGAGTTAGTTTAATTCATGTGAGTGAATCTAATTCATATGCATACATATCATCAAGTGTATATATGATTCACGTGCATGCAGATAGTTGATATCTTGTGTTTTTGATGCATTTTACCTATCATTTTGCATGCATTATAGAATGATTCACTCGCATATTGGTTATGTAGCTTGCATTTGCATTGCATATCATTATTTCATGTGGTAGATGTGAAGAAACCAAAGTCATAGATCGAAAAAGAAGTTTAAAGATGAAAATGAGGCAAAAACAGGGCATACCGGGTTGCATAGCGGTCTAAGCAAACCGTTATGACTGCACCGGTGAACAGAAACCGGCACGACATACCGCTGTGAAGAGGAAAAATTTCTAGGAAGATACAACGGTTTGTCACACCGGGGAGTGCAAACCACTGTCAGGAGCGACAGAACATACCAGTGGGCATACCGGTTTATCCAAACTGGTATGATCAACATAAGTCAACATTTTCCAAATATTAACTTGTCTTAACCCAATTTTAAGTGGGTTAACCCAAAGGATTTTTAGGCACACTATTTAAGCCTTTAACCTAATTTTTAGGAAGCTAAGCTTTAATTTTCTTTTAAGACTCTTTGTAATCTTTTGGATCTTTATCTATTTTGAGTTTGATTCTTCTTTGATTGTTTCTTTCTAATCCAAATCTTCTTCTAATCATGTTTAATCATATGTCTTTCATAAGATTTGGTGCTTTCTCTATGATTAGTGAGAAGTGAGTTTTAAGTGAATGGTTGGGTAGATTAGGGGGACTAGATGAAGGATTGTTGTGTTTAGGTCTTGTAATTCATAAATATTCTTGTAGATGATGTCCTTAATGCTAGGATTGAATTGATCTCTCATTTCTAGAAGTTAGGAAAATTTCGCCCAGGGGATGTTCGACAAAATGCTGGAAGCAATCTCTATAAGCTAAATGAGGCATAATCAAAGAGATTTGTGTTAGTTAGTTTAGTGGTTAAGATAAATTGGATCTTAATGTTTCTTAATTGTGTAATTTTCCAAGAGATTGTCTAAATTACATGATTAGGAAAAGGATTAGTGCCATGAAAGTGGATTAGTCTAGGTTTTGGAATTTATACCAAGAATTAGCTTAAAAGTTAGAATTGAACACCACATGAATTCATTTGATCATCCAAATCAATTACCTACACCATTTGCTTAGTTTTTTATGTTTGATTTCAATCTTAATTTCCAGTTGACTTTTGTTAATTGCAGTTGACTTTTGGAACATTTTACTTTTGTTTGACTTTTGACTTTTTGTTAACTTTAGATGATTGAAACCTATCCAATTCTATTTTGTTTAGACTAAATACAATTATAATATGATTAGTGTGTTAACCTTTACCTGAATTTGGTTGATTCCTTAAGTTCTACAATGATTAATGAATGAACTTGAGTATTTGCTTGAATAAGTAGAAAATTTGTTTATCAAATTGGCGTCGTTGTCATTTTAAGATTATTTTAACCATTAGTTTTCTGAATTTGTTTGGGACTAAGCTCATTTTATTTTACTTTACTAACCTTTTGCCTTTCTTTTGTTTGTGCACTTCAGGTGTATGAACCTGAGAAGCAGATGTCCTACTAATTTAACTCTGTTTGTTGAGGTTATTCGAGCTCTTGAACGCCAAAACACTCGGACACGTCGAGAATAAGAGCGCCTTGCTCACATTCAACGTTTGGATTTAACTATGGAGAACAACAACAATGTTGGTGGTGGTAACAATAATGGACCACGCACCACTGGTGCTAATGATGCCCCAACCTGCCATGCCAAAAGGACTGGCGTTCGTCCACCTCTGATTGCCAATAACAACTTTGAGATCAAGTCCAGCCTCATAAACATGATTCATAATGCAAAGTTCCATGGCCTACCGAATGAGGATCCCCTGGATCACCTGGACAACTTCGATATGTTGTGTGGCACAGTCAAAGCCAATGGTGTGACTGATGATGCATTCAAAATGCGGGTATTTCCTTTCTCTTTGGGGGATAAAGCACACTCTTGGGACAAGAACGTGCTAACTAATTTTGTTGATACTTGGGACGCTTGCAAGGAGGTGTTTCTCACCAAGTTCTTCTCAACTTCCAGAACCGCAAGACTGAGAAATGAGATTTCAGGGTTTGTGCAGCGCGGCAATGAGTCCTTTGGTGAAGCTTGGGAATGTTTCAAAGGGTATACACTTCAGTGCCCACATCACGACTTTTCGGGCGAGAGTCTCCTTAGTACTCTCTATAGGGGCCTTGCTCTTAAATACATGATGGTGTTGGACACTACAAGTTAAGGAAAATTCTTTGGCCAAACTGAGACTGACGGTTTACTGCTTGTGGAGAACCTGGCTCAGAGTGATAACAATTATAGTGAGGATTATGATCCTTCCACTCGTGATGTGGATGGTGATCCATGATACAAGAAGGATCTCAAATCTCTTGAGGATAAGTTGGACAAGATACTCCTTTCTTAACAAGGGACTGTCAAATCCGTTGGTGATGTTCAAGAAGATTACCAACAACAACATGAAGACACTCAAGAGGAAATTGCTTATGTGGGTAATCAGGGCTACAATCAAGGCTACAACAATTAACAAAAAAAATCCAAATCTCTCCTACCGTAACACTAATGTTTCAAATCCTCAGGATCAACATTATCCCCCGAAGCAGCAACAACAAGGTTTTCAACCAAAACAACAATTCAACAATCAAGGTGGTTTCCAACCCAAACCCCAATACTTCTCCAATCCACCGGGATTCTCAAATCCGCAGGCCCCTCAACAGTCTCAAGGAAGCTCTTCTTCCAATGCCCATGATCAAACAAATCAGCTTTTGAGGCAATTATTGGAAGGTCAAGGAAAGAATGCCATTAAGTTTGGTATCTTCAAGAAAGACATAAATGCCAAAATTGATGATCTTCATGCCAAGATAGAGAGTATGGCTTCTCACTTGAAATCTCTGGACAACCAGGTTGCTCAAATCACTTCCAACTCCAAATGAATTATGGGGTAGCTTCTTGGGAATTTTGAGACTGAACCCAAAAGAGTATGTGAATGCCGTTACACTTCGAAGTGGTAAGGAATTACCTCTTAGAGTTCTCAATGAGTACAATGAGAAACAAGTTGGGGGGGGGGGAACATNTTGAGACACCAATGCAAGAGAAAGTGGTTGTTTCAAAAGGAAAGGGTAAAGAGACTAGTGAAGATTCTCTAGCAAAAGCACATGTTTTTGATCCACCTCCTTATAAACCAAAGCTTCCATTTCCTGGGAGATTCAAGTAGCAATTAATGGATAAGTATAAGCTCAATTTGAAGAGCAAATGAAGGAAGTGCAAATAGCCATGCCTATCATTGATGCTTTTATGCTTGTTCCCCATTAAAACAAGTTTTTGAAGGATGCAATCAAGAAGAAGCTTAAGAATTTGGAAGGAATGGTCATACTATCCAAGGAGTGTAGTGCAATTATCAAAATGGAAAAATCTCCTCGGAAACTTGAAGACCCAGGGAGTTTCACTCTCCATTATGCTTTAGGCCCTTTCACTTTGGAGAAATGCTTATGTGATCTTGGTGCTTCTATTAGTCTAATGCCATATTCAATTGCTAAGAAACTTGGTTTCTTTTCTTTTAAACCTTGCAGGATCTCTCTGGTGTTGGCCGATAGATCTGTAAGGATACCTATTGGAATGCTTGAAGATCTTCCAGTGAGATTGGGAAACACTGAAGTACCAACTGATTTTGTGGTATTGGAAATGGAAGAGGAACCACGAGACCCAATTATCTTTGGTATATCATTCTTGGCAACCGCAAAAGCTATCATTGATGTGAGAAATGGAAAGATTGACTTGCATTTGGGTAAATATCATGTGCAACAATATGATATCAAAGAGATCATAAAGAAACCAACTATTGATGGCCAAGTCTTTTATGTGGAAACCATGGATGAACTAGCTGATGAATACTTGGAAGAATTAGCTACAGAAGATATTCTGCAATTGGCTTTAACTACTAAGCCAAATGAATGCAGAGTTCTTAAAGCTGAAGTTGAGGAGATGGGATTAAGACTCGATTCTCATGAGACCATAAAGGAAAAAGTTGAGTTTCAAGAATTGCCACTCTTGGAGAAATTTGGCATCAAGACTCTACAATTTGAGGAAGGAACTAGCAATGGTAAGTCTAACTCTGGAGAAGATAGGAGCAAGCTAAAGGCTCCAAAGGTAGAACTCAAACCCTTACCTAAAAGTCTCCGGTATGTCTTTCAAGGCTCTAACTCAACTTACCCGGTGATAGTTAATGATGGTTTGAATGTTGATGAGGTTGATAATTTGGTTTGTGAGTTGAAAAAGTTTAGAAAAGCTATAGGTTATTCTCTTGATGACATTAAAGGAATTTCTCCAACTTTGTGCATGCACCAAATTCATTTAGAGAACGAATCTATGTCTTTTATAGAACATCAATGTAGGTTGAACCCAAACCTAAAAGAAGTGGTTAAAAAGGAGATTTTAAACCTTTTAGACGCCGGTATTATATACCCAATTTCGGACAGTACTTGGATATCACCGGTCCATGTAGTTTTGAAAAAGGGAGGTATAACCGTAGTGAAGAATGACAAAGACGAATTTATCCCCACCAAAACTATAACCAGGCATAGAATGTGAATAGATTACCAGAAACTAAATTCCACAACCCGAAAAGATCATTTTCCCCTCCCTTTCATTGATCAAATGCTTGAACGCTTAGCCAATAATCCATACTATTACTTTTTGGATGGGTACTCTTGATTTTTCTAAATACCCATTCATCCACAAGACCAAGAGCAAACCACCTTCACATGCCCCTATGGTACCTTTGCCTATCGAAGGATGCCATTTGGGCTATGTAATGCTCCTGCGACTTTTCAACGTTGTATAATGTCAATCTTTTCTGATTTGATTGAACATGTGGTTGAAGTTTTCATGGATGATTTCTCGGTATTTGGCTCTTCGTTTGCTGTGTGTTTGGCAAATCTGTGCAGGGTTCTGAAACAATGTGAAGAGATGGAATAGTTATGGGGCATCAGATTTCAGAAAAGGGAATTAAAGTTGATAAGGAAAAGATCGATGTAATGACTAGTCTTGCAGCACCGAGCTCTGTTAAAGGGATTATAAGTTTTTTGGGCGATGCTGGATTCTACCGAAGGTTCATAAAGGATTTCTCAAAGGTGGCTAGACCATTGACAAGACTTTTGTGTAAAGACATTGATTTCCACTTTGATGAGGAATGTTTTGAATCATTCAAGAAGATTAAACAGGAGTTGATAAGTGCTCCCATTGTCCAACCACCAGATTGGGATTTTCCTTTTGAAATAATATGTGATGCTAGTGATTATGCTGTTGGAGCAGTTATGGGTCAAAGTAAAGATAAGAAACTCCATGTAATCTACTATGCAAGCAAGACATTGGATGACACTCGGGTTAAGTATGCTACAACAGAAAAGGAACTGCTGGCTATTGTGTTTGCATTTGAGAAGTTTAGGTCTTACTTGGTAGGCTCCAAAGTCATTATCTACACCGACCATGCGGCTTTGAGACACTTACTAGCCAAGAAAGACGCCAAACCAAGACTTATGAGATGGATACTATTACTTCATGAGTTTGATCTAGAGATTAAGGACAAGAAAGGCATTGAAAATGGAGTTATTGACCATCTATCAAGGTTGAGGATCGAGGACAATATTCCTATTGATGATTCACTGCCCGAAGAACAGTTGATGTCTATATCTCCACATATTAACTAGTTGAACAAAGCAGTGGATCCAGGCTATACTCTTGGACAGGTTTCCGTTGCCGGCTGGAATGAGCCATGGTATGTTGATATTGTCAATTACCTGGTATGTGAACAAGAACCATCGTGTTTAGAAGGATATCAGAAGAAGAAGTTCATGAAGGAAGTCACAAGATATTTCTAGGATGAGCTGTACCTTTATACTTTGAACAAGGATGAGCTTTACAGAAGATGCATTGCTGAAGAGGAAGTAGAGGGGATTCTTCTACATTGTCATGGATCCTCATATGGAGGGCATTTTGCAACCTTCAAGACTGTGTCCAAGTTCTTCAGGCAAGATTTTGGTGGCCAACCATGTTCAAGGATGCTCACAATTTCATCCTGAAATGTGACTCATGTCAAAGAACGGGGAACATTGGAAAGAAGAATGAAATGCCACAAAATCCAATAATGGAGGTTAAAATCTTTGATGTTTGGGCATAGACTTCATGGGACCTTTCCCTTCTTCCCATGGAATAACTACATCTTAGTAGCAGTTGATTATGTATCCAAGTGGGTGGAGGCTATAGCAAGTCCATCAAATGATGCCAAGGTAGTTCTGAAGATGTTTAAGAGCATCATTTTCTCAAGATTTGGCATCCCAAGAGTTGTCATTAGTGATGGAGGTTCACACTTCATCAACAAAGTGTTTAAAAGCTTGTTGAAGAAACATGGGGTTATACATAAGGTAGCTACACCTTACCATCCTCAGACAAGTGGCCAAGTCGAAGTTTCGAATAGGCAAATCAAGGCTACACTTGTGAAGACAGTTGGAGCTACAAGAAAAGATTGGTCTACCAAGTTAGATGATGCCTTGTGGGCATATAGAACCGCGTTCAAAGCCCCATTAGGTACAATTCCATTCAACCTTCTTTATGGCAAGGTTTGCCATCTCCCGGTAGAATTGAAGTATAAGGCTATGTGGGCGGTTAAGCTGCTGAATTTTGACATTAAGAGCGCTAAAGAGAAAAAAGATTTTCAACTTGGAGATTTGGAAGAGATTTGGCTTGAAGCCTATGAAAACGCCAAGATCTACAAGAAACGGACGAAAATTTTCCATGACAAGAAAATTATCAACAAGGAACTTGAAGTTGGTGATTTGGTCCTACTCTTCAATTCCCGATTGAAGCTATTTCCTGGAAAGCTTCAGTCAAGATGGACGGGTCCTTTCACGGTTAAGGAGATCCGTCCATATGGGGCAATTGTTCTAATGAGTAAGGATGGAAAGGAATTCACAGTCAACGACCAAAGAGTGAAGCGGTATATGGATGATGAAGCTATCAAGGAAAGAGATTATGTGTCTCTTTCTGAACCACAACGCGCATGAGAAAAAGAAAAGTTAAGCTTAGTGACTTTAAACAAGCGCGTTTGAGAGGCAATCTCATGTTATCTTTTTTATACATATCCTTTTAATTAGCTTTTATTTTCCATTTTTTAGTTTTAATAACTTTCGAATGATGATTTGAGATAGTATAAGCATTTTAGATATGGAAAATGACTTGTGCAAGCAGGTGGAAGGAGTTTGGTGAATGAAAATGGTCTCCGGAACCGTAGCGGGCAACATAAGCGGGCAGTGCAAACCGGTATGGAGACCAAATTTTTCCAGGGAGACATAGCGGTATGTCATACCGGGGAACGCAAATCGGTATGACTCGAGATAAGCTATAGCGGGCAATCGTACCGGTTTGTTCAAACCGGTACGGGTAAGGCAACCCGATTTTCGACTTTTAAAACTGATTTTGTTGAAGTTGACCCGGTTTTCAAACCGGTTTATCTCGATTTTGAGGTCTCTCTCTCCTCTTCCTCACTTCACTTTCACGATTTTACAAGAGCTTTGAGAGAAAATTTCACAAACCCTTGATTTCTCACTCAATTTTTCAAGCAAATTGGTCTTGTTCATTGCTTTAAACTCAGATTTTCATCATTCTTTAGGCTCAATTTTGCCCGTTCCAATCCATTCAAGCCAAGGTACATCCTCAAAACTCAAATTTTCGCAACACTATTCACCAAATCCGAAAATTTTGTTTTTTCTCAAGTTCTTGAATTGTTGATTATCTCTAAGTGTTAGAAAACCATTGGGGTATAAGATATATGATTTTTACTCTAGGAGATTGACCTTCAATTCTTTAGTTCGTTGAAATTTTGATGTTAGGGTTCTTGAGCTCAATTGAAAGGGGAATTTTGGGAAATTGTTGGATTGAATTCTCCATGGTTTGTTAAATGATGTGTTCTCACCTAATTGGGGGGGGGGGGGGGGGGGGGGNACTAGCTAAGCATTTTGAGTTGACAAATTTGTTAATGATGCTTGAATGTTTGAACTTTGTGAATCTTCTCTCAATTATATCCATGGCAATTCAATTTGGTTGAAGGAATTGTAGGAATAAAATGTGTGCATGATGACGAATACACTCTCGAATCAACACTTGTGGTGTGCAATTAACTTGTTTGGGATTTGATGAGAATTAGTGATAATTTTACCTTTTTATTTTGTAGACACAAATCATGGCACCAAAGAAAGCTACTTCCAAACCTACAAAAGAAGACAAAGGAAAGGCAATTGCTATTGAGAAAGACAACCCTAAGCGACTAAGAGCGGATCCTACAATGAGATCTGGGGGAATCACTATAAAAAAACCAACCGGTATACAACCCGGTAAGCAATCACAGACCGGTAGACAATCACGAACTAGTCGGAGAGCCGCCGAAGAGGCCGAAGAGGAACAACTACTTGAAGAAGAACTTAAGAGTGTTCAAGAGACCGTGAATGAGCAAATCTTGCAACAATGGTTTATGCCACCTCCACGTGCTAATCAGACTCCCATGATAAGAGACACTTCAAGAGATCCAATCGATGAAGAATTGTATGAAGCCCTCATGGAGACGTCTTTCGTCGCATCAATCTTTCCAGATTCGGATACTCTAAAGGTGCTGGAGATAAATGATGAAGTCGAAATGCTCCTCAACGGAATGGAAATCGGAAACATCTTACATATGCAGTTCAAATATTATAAGGAACAAACATGCAAGTTCCTTATTTCAATGGAAGTTGTCCATTACGAAGGTCGAAGTGTGAATGTAGTTGGTGGAGGCCGAATCGAGTTCAAAGATTTGGAAGATGTGACTCATGTGATGACTTTTAGTCAGCTAGGAAAGATTTATGGTTTTACATGCAACAGTTATGATGGTTTTGAAAGGGCGGTTGGAGAGAATGAAGTTATTTGTAAGATAAATGGTTCTATAAGATTACATCGGCTGTTTCAAAGAGCGTTATCATCCGTCACCCGGCGGTACGTTATGTCCAAAAGATCCTATCGCATTCCTTCTTTTCTAGACGTGAAACGGGAACCATTTTGGACAACGAATTGAAGTTTATGCGATTAGGACTTGCTCCTCTTATTCGTGCCGAGAGGAACAATGACAGAATTTTTCCGGGTTTGAATGAATACTGGCCGAGCATAGTGAAGATATTTGTTGAGCAACTGTTAGTGTTACGGAATTGGGGATGGACTCGAAAGGACAAGACGCCTCAACTTAGCATTGGAGGATGGATAACTCCAATCCTAACACCTTCCCAAATTGCATTTCCCAACAATGGAACCGCACCTAAGTTTATGAACATTTCATATCTCAACAAAGCGCAATTCCTAGTTGGGAGAGTGAAGGTCAACCAAGTTTACAAGTATGTTTACAAGTTCACCAAAGAGGAAAGGAGCCTTGCAACCATTCTTCTCCCAAACACCGAAGTCACTACTTTTGCGAACCGGGCCAGCATTCGTTTCATACCGAATTTCATTTATGACCCAACATGTGAACCGCCAGTGGAGCTTTTATATCAATCTCAGCAACCGATACTCGAACCCACTCTTCCAAGCGACCACGAAACCGTATATGGGTGCTCCCGATACTACCCCGGTTCTTCTTCCATGCCACTCAACCCCGGTCCTTTACAAGACCTATACTTAGAGCAAAAGAAGATGATCCGATGGAATATGTTCCAAGACTGGACGACAAGAAAGTTAGTGAAGCAAGTGAAGAAGTTAACGACAATCATCCTCAAGGGCACAACGTGCCGAAATTATGGCACTGATGTCCATTTCGACCAACAACCTTTATATCGGCAACCTAACGATCATGAGATGCATTTGGCTATGGACGCGGAAGACGAACAATCGGGAAGGAGGAATTCCTATCATGGCAAAGCAAGCTCAACCAAAACCGCATTCCAAACCCAAAGTTTGGTTTATGAGTCGAGCCGCCGATGAAGGCGGAGACGAAGAATGCCAACACCGCCACCGCCCTAATCCAACAATGAGTCCCCTCTTTTCTCATTCGATGAGGAGATGTTTGATCTTGGTTTCAACTATTATTGAGGTACCACCCATTCGCATTGTACATACTCACACTTTAGTTTTCATTTCTCCTTTTTGTCTCTTCCTCCGGCTTCTATTACACACATGGACCATGTGATTTAAGTTTGGGGGAGGGACCGTAGCTGTAACACCCCGGTTCCGGTCAAACCCCCTTTTGACCAAAACCGATGTTGTTACG
>OVBE01011383.1:0-14207 GCA_900406425.1 Iberis pinnata
TTGCATTATACACAAAGTTGTACATAGATTGCATCATCATTGTGTACACCCGAATAACTAGTATCACGTACACAAAGCGTCATGTACACAAAGCATCGTGTATACAAAGCATCGTGTACATAAAGCATCTTGTACACAAACGTTATGAAACTTGTTTTTTTTTGTGTCCAAATAAAAAAAAACAAATGTCTGTTTATAGAGTACAAAAAAATATAAATTTTGGTATAATTTATATTTTTTAAAAATATATATATTATTAACTAATTAATTTTAAAGATTGAAGAGGAAAAATAAAAACATCACATCAATACCATTCTTTTTTTCTCTCACCTTTTCAAGGACAAAATAATATTTGTACAAAGTGAAAGTACACTAAGATGAAAGGAAAGCACAAAGTCCACTAAAGTGAAAATACTTTAGGATAAAATACACTTGAATGTAATTTATTCTAAAAAGAAGCACAACACAGTGCTAAGCATCATCATGTTTTGGGTTGGGCCTGTATGATTGCTCGTTGAGATTAGGTTTTACCCTAAACAAAATGGTGCAAATATTCGGGTCGGGTCATTTATCTTTAGATGGATAGTAAGTCAGGTCGGGTCGTTGTTCAAGGTTCTTTCATTTTATTTTAATTACAAAAATAAAATCAGAAGTAAATGAAAATTGACTAATCAAATCGAGGAAAAAAAAAATTCCTATACGAAGTTCTTCTTCTCGATCTCTTGGGGCTCGGGAGAGAATTCTCTTGGGAAGGTGATACAAAACGAGACTCAGGAGGAAAAAGAAGATCTGTATTTAGTACCGCGTCTTCTTCGTCGTACTATCAGGTAATCTGAATGCGCGTCCTGGAATTATCAGACTTTGACATCGTAAATCCAAGAAAAACTTTGGAATTGTTGTGATTGATTATGGAAACAATGCAATGGAGACGTTTCAAATTACCTGTATGTTCCCAATTGCTATCCTCTAGTAGAAACTTTGTTCGGTCAGCTATCACTTCTTTGATTACACATAAGGGTGGATTTTGCTGTTTTTGTGTAAAGTCTCCAATATGTGGCGATCTTCTTTGTTTCTTTACTTGCATCAAGTACAGGTTCTATGGATTGTGATAGTCAGATTTTAGTCATAGATCTCAATATATGTCGTTCTTTGTTTGAATTATGTTGCGGCTAATTCCAGAAGTTCTTGGTTTCTTTAATCAGCGACTGTGCTGTATAATACTCGAAGGGTTGACCCAATTATTGGATTTATTAATGAGGCATGAGAAAAGTGAAAAGTTTTGTGCTTTTTAGGTTGAGATTCTGCTGCAATCGACAATATTATTGATGCAATCGAATATTTGCAGAGGGGAAGAAGGTGAATATTTATTGTTGTGGAAATGGATGATGTTGCTGGTTTACAAGAGGCAGCTGGAACCAGATTTAGCCAGTTTGAATTAATCGGACGAGGATCGTTTGGTGATGTCTACAAAGCGTAAGCATCTAATACATCCTGGCTTCTTAATATATTCCAATTGTTTCTTATATCTTCATCAGAATCAGGCTTTTGTGTGTAGTCAGTTCCACCAAATACATTATGTATAAGATTCGTAGCTTTTTGGTGAATATGGGTAGACTATTTCTATAGATCTTACTATATATGGTGACAAGGGAACTTAGGTCCATCTAACACTTTAAAATAAATTACCCTCGTCATGGAACCTTATATACCTTCTGCTCTTACATTTTCTCTCATTGGTTCTCTCCTTGGCAATAATGAGTGGTACTGATAGGTGCGCTTTCATGTGATATATTAAAAGTCATGAAAATATATTTTCGTGTATTCTTTTATCATACAACAATAAGGGTCAGTTATGGTCCACTATGTTGCCTTTTCTTGCGAGAAAGAAACTCAGAGTCAGGTGTTTTGTTGAGATATCAATTGGAAAAAAATGCTTTTTGTGGAACGTATCACCCAATTCCACCCTTGATCTAGGAGATTCTGAAATCAACTTTTTTATCTTTCCCTATAATAGCTGACTAAGACCAGTTATGTTTACCTTATTTGTATGCTGAGCTATTGACTGATTGCCTCTGCTTATTCAGGTTTGATACGGACCTAAACAAAGAAGTTGCCATTAAAGTTATTGATCTGGAAGAATCGTAAGTTTTTTCTTTTAGTATGTTTTTCTCGCTATCTATATGTAGTCTCCACTCATATTTTTAGATATTTTCTTTCCTGTTTGCTTACTAACAAGATTGCAAGTAACATTTTTTTTAGTATGTTTTTCTCGCTATCTATATGTAGTCTCCACTCATATTTGTAGATATTTTCTTTCCTGTTTGCTTACTAACAAGATTGTAAGTGTTACTTACAATCTTGTATATGTTACATATATGCGATTCTCAAAGGCATTTATCTAGCTTTGATTTTCTCTGTTAAATACCTCTAGTTTTAAGCTGTAGTATCCTTCTCTCAAAAATACCACAATGCTCGATGCTCAGTTCCCTTCTCTAACTAGCCCATTTACTTTATATCTGACAGAGAAGATGAGATTGAAGATATACAAAAGGTATCAATTAAATTGACGTATATTTTTGTTAGTATTAGTTATGCAAGATTGTCGTGTTCATGTTTTTCATTAACCTCAGGAAATTTCAGTATTATCACAATGCCGTTGCCCATATATTACGGAATACTATGGTTCTTACCTTCACCATACCAAGTTATGGATCATCATGGAATATATGGCAGGTGGCTCAGTTGCTGACCTTGTACGTCATTACACTTCTTTGCTGAGTTGAGAAGCTTATTTTTTGTGTGATCCACACATCTCTGTGAAGTCTTATTCCATAAAATGATAATTTCTTAAACAATACTGTGACTGTAGCTTCAACCAGGTCATCCACTGGATGAAATTTCAATTGCTTGTATTACCCGTGACCTACTTCATGCTGTTGAATATCTCCACACTGAGGGAAAAATCCACAGAGATATCAAAGGTTTTCTCTGCTCATATATATTAATATTTTTATGAATTTTCTTGCTCCAACTGTTTTCCATCGCTTATATAGCAATTTTCCCCTTTTTTTAATTTTTTTTCAGCCGCTAACATTTTGTTGACTGAAAGTGGTGATGTTAAGGTACTCTACTTCTTACACTTAATTCATTAAATTCTATATTCTTTTTATGTCGGGGTGGTTTAGTTGCACAGCTGATCTACAACTTCTTTCATGCATATCAGGTTGCAGACTTTGGTGTGTCTGCACAATTAACGCGGACAATATCAAGGAGAAAGGTGCTTATCGTAGATGTTAATGAAACTCCTGATTCAATATCATGTTTCTTCTGTCATCGTTCATTGATGTGGCTTTGTGCAGCTTCCTTCTCATGGTCTATGTCACAGAATTTTATTCATGCTTTTTCATAGTCTAATCATTCTAATGTTTGAACATGTTGAGAACTTTTCGTCATAAATAGTTCTATGAAAGGTGAAGGATAATGAATTTCCTTATAATGTAGTAACTCTTCCCTGTGATGATATAGTGTTATGTTATCATCAAACCGTCTGAGCTCCTTATGCTAATAAAAAAAATTGACAGACATTTGTAGGAACACCATTTTGGATGGCACCAGAAGTGATTCAGAACTCAGAAGGCTATAATGAGAAGGTATCTTGTCCATCCCTGTAGCTTATTTCATTCTTCTAGCCTACCCAATCTCTTGTGTATTTCCTGGCTATACTTGTTTTGTAGCCCTTTATAATATTTTGTCTGTTTCTGTTACTGGGCTGGTAAATCGTTTCCAGGCAGATATTTGGTCTCTTGGGATAACAATGATTGAGATGGCAAAAGGAGAACCTCCCCTTGCTGACCTTCATCCTATGAGAGTGCTTTTTATCATTCCCCGAGAAAGCCCTCCTCAGGTTTCATATTTCTAGATTAAAAGTTGGCATGAGAAAGGCTTGTTAGATGGTTCAAATGCATTGTTCAAGAGGAAACCTAATGGTTGGAAAACAAGGAATTAACTTTTTGTATTTCCTCTGCAGTTAGATGAGCATTTTTCTCGCCCTTTGAAGGAATTTGTTTCATTTTGCTTGAAAAAGGCTCCTGCTGAGGTACTTGTAGTTTAGTGTCTAAAGTTTATTGCCAGCAGTGGCATGTCAATATCTCTCATACAACTCTTTTTTTTTTACTTTCAGAGACCAAGTGCCAAAGATCTTCTCAAACATAGATTTATAAAGAGTGCTAGGAAAAGCCCGAAACTTCTTGAGAGAATAAGGTGTGACGTCTTTACTTGTCAACAGTGTTGTTTTGTGGTTCCAGTTTATGACTGTGATAATAACTATGTGATTTGATATGTAGATGGTTTTCCAATTGATTTGTTCTTTTTCAGTCTGCTCTATGCCAAAATAATATACAGAACAGTGTGATTCTTATGCTTTCTGTTTCTTTTGTTTGAAGAGAGAGGCCAAGATACCAAATAAAAGACAATGAAGAGATGTCAACGAATGGTCCAAAATCTCTGGTCGAATCATCTGGGACTGTTAGAGTAGCTAGAGATGAGAGAGGCCAGGGAACTAGGTTGGATAAATAGTCTACTCTTGGGATTTCTTCTTCTTTCCTGATCATCAAAATGTTAATACCTTGTAGTAACAGCTTTCAGGTAAAAACTGTGAAAAATGCTGGGTGGGACTTTAGCTTTGGGGATTCTCAGGGTGGTGGAACTGTTCGAGCTTTAAAACCTCCACAAGCGAGGGAAAGGCGCCAAGAAGTTAGTTCTAATCAGACTTTTCAAAAAACATCACGAGCCAGTGGTAGTCAATTGTCTTCCACTACTGTTGCTGCAGCCCCAAAAATCTCTGAAGAAAATTCAGTTAAAAGAGATTCTTATCAGAATGAATTTCAAGAAGTAAGATCCTTTGCCTCTTGTGTGCCTAGATGCCATTTTTTCTTATTAGCGAACATTGTTATGTTTCAAGTTACTTGTTAACCATGTTCACTTGTAGATTATCAATATGAAATGAGAGAATGGGAACAAAGTAGATCATACTTTTCTCATACTTGGCATTCTGAATTTTCAGGATGATTCATCTTCTGGAACTGTTGTCATAAGATCTCCTAGAAGCTCTCAGTCATCTTCCTTTTTTCGTGATCAAAGCTCTGGGGTATTGGAAATTTTGGCTCTCTTTATATTCTTATAAAACAAATCTATATGCTCTGCCTTGTTCCTGTCTTGTTGTTCCAAAAACTGGTATGTCTAATTCCAGTTCTGTGTAGTCTACCAGCAGGTATACATCTTTTGATGAATCTTCTACAAGTGGAACTATTGTTGTCCGTGGGCAGATTGATGACTCAGGATCACCTCGAACCCCAAAGTCTAGACTAGGGCTTCAAGAAAGAAGTTCCAGTGCTTCAGAAGACAGTATAGCAAATCTTGCGGAGGTTTCTTAGAACATTATCCTTTGGAGGTTGAAAATTATTGTGATGTCTTATTCATCAGTTGTTTGTTTCAGGCGAAAATAGCACTTGAAGCAGGTTTCAGAAGAGGGAATGCTAGGGAAAGACTTGGTAATGGGAAGATTAACATAAGAAAGGAACAGGCAACAGATAGTTCTGATTACGTGAGGTTAGTGTGTGTGTGTGTGTGTGTGTAAACCTAGCTTCTCCTTGTCACAAGTTTTATCTGGTTATTTCTGACATGAAGCTGTTACCTTGCAGAAATCCCCGTGATCATTCTGATAAGCGGAAACCACCTATAAGATCACAACAGGTGAGTGATGATGAAGAAGATGACTCCAAATTGGCATCATTGTCTCCATTATTGTCACTATTGGTTTTACCATCCCTAAAAGAGGTGAGCTCCTATCTATAATCCATGAATGAGTTAGGAGCTGTCTTCAAGTCATATGAGAAAAAAGGTTCGGTTTTAGTTAGAAGCTGCAAATAATGTGTAGGCTCTTGGTGGGGAGGTGGGAGATAACTCGAAAGGATCTATGGAACATAGAATCTCTAGATCATTAGTGAACATGGAACGGGAAAAGCCTGGTTCTTGTGAAGCTTTTATAGCCAAACTGATTGAACAGTTGGGAAGGTATGAAAGTCAGAAGAATATACATTATCAGATGTCTTACATAGTGTAAATACTTTGATAAAATGAACTCTGTGGTTGCAGCTCAAAAGAAGTCTCAGTGAAAGAACTGCAAGACATGGCGATTCGTGTGTTTGGTAAGGCAATGACGAATGATGCAGAAAACAAAAGAAAAGAAGCTACCAAAGAGTTTACTTCCAATACAAACGTTAGCCCACTTGGAAAATTCTTATTCTCAAGGTTTGACTGAATATTTTCCTGAATTTTGAACCCTCCAAAATCGTAAACAGAATGATAACTACAAATTGTGTGTTGCAGATGGGTAGGTCAAACATCGCGTGATCTTAACCCAAATTGAGAAGATACAAATGACGGAACATAAGAATGGTGTTTGTGTGCTTCTTTACATTGAATTTTGATATTTATGTGTATAATTTTTCAGGAGAAAAAGGTTTATTTATAAATTATCACAAGTTTCTTTTCTGTAATTGTCCTTCCCTTCCTTTTTTTTTATAATTATCTTTCCTTCCTGTTATTTTACAAGAGGAAGAATATTCTTAGTTGTATAATTACGGACTGTGACAATATGTAATCGCTACTTCATCTAAAAGACTATTTTATTCATTAAATTTATTTTGTTTTTTATTCTTTCAAACGTTCATATGACATGCTATGTTGAACTCCCTTGGATCTCTTTATGTCCACTAAGTGCTCTTACTTCCGAGAAAGTTGCTCAATCACTCTTTGAATTTTGAAACTTCCCTCAAATTTTCTGGATGGCTCAATAACCTCGAAAATTCAGGTGGTTGCTAACTTTTTTAACTCAGAATTCATGTATACAGTACTAGTAGTCATAACTTTTAAAAAAGTCAGAAAAAGTCAATAAGCTTCTTTGTCGCGCAGTTAATTTGCATTTTAAAAAATCAAGTTTTATAAACATCTAACAAGATTATAACCTATATTCAACCTTATAACACTTACCCATAGGTTTTACCCATAAGTTTTGTTTCTCTCCAAAAAAAGTTTTGTCACCTATACCAACTATAATGCAATATATGAAAACACATCTCATATTTCAAATTGTATTATAAACATCACAAAATACCAATTTTATATGGTTTATATGTCGAAAACAACATTTTTCGTCAAATCTTAACGGAAATCATTAAAATTTGACAAAAATTATTGTCAGCTACATAAATTATAAAATATTATAAGCATGCATACACTAATTATCAAAAAATAATTTTAACTAAACTAACTAAACTTTACACATGAAAATATAAGAGATAACACTATATTTTTCATTTTCATCATAATATATTAATCAAAAAAACTAAAAAATAAGTTAAATTCCTAAAATAAATATGAAACCGATATGCAAAGTAAACTCAGTCCGAAACTATTTTAATCTAATGACTATAAATATTAAGAAAAAATAATTGAAAATAACTCAATTAATGATGATCAACGTATGTTGATAATCGATAATAACACAATCTATTTTTACCCCACTATCAAGTAAAGATCTCATTAGTAAGTGAATCTTTAATATATGTTTATTGTTTTTTAACATCATTAATAATTTTATATCATAATTTAATTATATTAATTAATGAAATCAATTATCTATAGCTCGTCCGAGTATTATTAACAACTATCAATAATAATGATTTCACAATGCAACTTAAGAAAATTATAAAATAGAATGAAAATTATCTAAAATATAATAAATAACAAAAACATATTCAAATGTGTGTTTTTAGTTTTAGAAAGAACCAATAATAATGATTTCACAATGCAACTTAAAACAAATTTAAAATAGAGTGAAAATTATCTAAAATATAATAAATAACGAAAATATATTCAAATGCGTCTTTTTAGTTTTAGAAAGAATGTGATTTTAAAAATGCTAACACCATGAGAAAAAATAATATTGGGCTTTTATTTCACATGGACAATAAATCTCAACCAAGAACTCTATACGTTAAATCTATTCTTTATTATGTTTATGTTGAGAATGAATATTTTTTATACTCAGCAACTAGATAACTAAAAAAGACAAAAATAGAAAATTAGAATAAAAAATGAGTTTTATGCTGACTAAATCTTTATGGGTTTATGTAAAATTTACTTATGTAGAAATTTGTTTTAAAAATCTCTATTAGTAGCATTATATATATATTTTAGAAGTCAAGATAAAAGTTAAGTATTAAGTTATTACAAGTTTCCTATAAAAACCTAATTAAGTTTTGTTGAGTGGTATTAATATATTATGTCACAGTTTAAGTTTAAGTTAGATTGGTGATTTTAAAATTTTAATATTGGTCTTATGTGACTAAATCTATTAATTATTGATGGAAATGTTGATTGTGACAAATATTTTTTTATTTTTTGCATGTCACTATGTAAAACTATTACTTAATGATGTGTATGATATATTTTGATTTTTGAGATATGTAGTAGTACATTATGTCGTACTTTGTGTAGTTGGAAAATGTGTAGTTGGCAAGTATCTTTTACCTAACAGATTTCGTTTATAATTAACGAAAATGTAGTTTGCAATATAAAAAATTAAATTTGGGATGTGTACTCATGTATAATAGTTATTTGGTGATTGTTTGAGAGCAATCTAATACTTGGGATGTGTAACCATACATTACCTAATCTTTCGTATAGCTGACAAAGAATTTTCTTATAATATACATTATTTTGGTATATATGAGCACTATCTCTCACTTTTTATTCAAAAAAAATAAAAATAAAAGTCCACACCCTTCCCTCTTTCTGTAATCAAAATCATTTAAATTCAAATCATAAAATATTATAATGTTTCCTAAAAATATATATTTTTCTACGTTTAACATGATTAAAATTATTTTAAATGGACTTATATTTAATAAATTAGAGGATATTGAGCATAGTGAATCCTAAACCCAGAAATAGTCAGACTACATAAATAAAATTGGATTGCTTAAGTAAACAACATTAATGTAGTTGATATAAGGTTTATGGTTTATTATATATCGTTTAGGTTTTTGGGTTCTAGGTTTATGGTCTATGATTTAGGGTTTATATTTTTTTGAAAGGTTTATTGTTTATATATTTGGGTTTCAGGATTATATTTTTCGGTTTAGGATTTAGGGTTCAGGGTTCATATTTTTGGTTTAGAGTTTATATTTTTAGGTTTAGAGTTTATATTTTTCAGTTTAGGATTTAGGGTTTAGGGTTCATATTTTGGGTTTAGGATTTATTTTTTGAGTTTAGGGTTTATATTTTTATATTTTGGACTTAGGATTTATGATTTATATTTTGGGTTTAAGACTTATAAATTTGAGTTTATGATTAATGGTAGAAGATTTAAGGTTTATATTTTTGAGTTTAGAATTTAACCAATGTTTTATACATAGGTTATAGTTTATAATGTCATATATATATATATATATATGTATATATATATGTATATATATATATTTATAAAATCCGACTATTTATGGGTTTAAGATTTACTATGATCATTATCTACTATTTTATAAAATATAATTTCATTTTAAATTATATTAGATATAAAAGAAAAAATATGTTTTTGTATAATATTGTGTGATTTTGTTATTTGAATCAAATTTATTTTAATAGAAAAGCAAGAGGGGTAAAAAAAGAATAATTGCATTGGATAACAAGTATATAACCTATATTTAAGTAACTAACCTACACTACTAGGTTCATATTCTCTCTCCTACCAAAATATACAATATATACGTATACACCTTTACACTGTATACCCACGTGACAATTTTTTTGTCAACCTACGCTATTGGTATACCGACTATTGTTTAGTAATTGGTAGTTACTATATTTTGGGGTTTAGGGTTTATATTTTGGGGTTTTGGGTTTATATTTTGGGGTTTGAGGTTTATATTTTGGATTTAGGGTTTATATTTTGGGGTTTTGGGTTTATATTTTGGGTTTAGGGTTTATATTTTGGGGTTTTAGATTTATATTTTGGGGGTTTGAGGTTTATATTTTGGGGGTTTGGGGTTTATGTTTTGGATTTAGGGTTTATATTTTGGGGTTTTCGGTTTATATTTTGGATTTATGATTTATATTTTGGGGTTTTGGTTTATATTTTAGGGTTTTAGTTTTATATTTTGGGGGTTTGAGGTTTATATTTTGGGGGTTTGGGGTTTATATTTTGAATTTAGGGTTTATATTTTGGGGTTTTTGGTTTATATTTTGGATTTAGAGTTTATATTTTGGGGTTTTGGATTTATATTTTGGGGTTTTGGGTTTATATTTTGGGGATTTGGGTTTATATTTTTGGGGTTTGGGGTTTATATTTTGGATTTAGCGTTTATATTTTGGGGTTTTGGGTTTATATTTTGGATTTAGGGTTTATATTTTGGGGTTTGGTTTATATTTTGGGGGTTTGGGGTTTATATTTTGAATTTAGGGTTTATATTTTTGGGTTTTGGATTTATAATTTGGATTTAGGGTATATATTTTGGGGTTTTGGATTTATATTTGGGGTTTTGGGTTTATATTTTTGGGGTTTGGGGTTTATATTTTGGGGGTTTGGGGTTTATATTTTGGATTTAGGGTTTATATTTTGGGGTTTTGGGATTATATTTTGGATTTAGGGTTTATATTTTGGAGTTTTGTTTTATATTTTGGGGTTTTGGGTTTATATTTCAGGGGTTTGGGGTTTATATTTTGGGGATTTGAGGTTTATATTTTGGATTTAGAGTTTATATTTTGGGGTTTTGGGTTTATATTTTGGATTTAGAGTTTTCATTTTGGGATTTTTGGATTTATATTTTGGGGTTTTGGATTTATATTTTGGAGGTTTGGGGTTTATATTTTGGGTTTTATAAAATATATGTCTGTTTTAAATAATTTTAATTATAAAAGATGTAGAAAAAAATATGTGATTTTTCGATAAAATTTTAGAATTTAATTATTTTAATTTATATAGTTTAGATTATAAAAAAGGAGAAGAGGCGGCGAGCTCTCTTCACCCAACTCTCTCTTTTTAGATCTCGATCTAGTTGGAGACCTGTGGTAAGTTGGAGAAGCGGCGAGCTCTTTTTCCGCCGTTCGAGCTCCGATCACGTGCGTCGCAATCCCTAGGCTTGTCACCGAGAGTCAGAGGCGGCGATCTCACCCTTTAGACCACTTCATCCTGTCGTCGAAACAACCATCTAGATTTCTCTACTACATACTCATAGGGTCTCGCTTGGAGGAAGAAGGATCTTCTCGGCGGTTCTTTCCAGCCAGTTAGACCGCAGCGAGGAAGAGCGAATGACGTCTTGGCGAGGATGCATGGACCTCAAGGCATATGGGTTTTCACACCTGAAGGTAAGTGGTTCTATCGCTTTCATGGTTGTAGCGTGAGAACTGTTGCTGTTGTGAGGCGGTTTGACTACAAATCAGACGGTGAGGAGACTTGTTCTTCTGATGTCGGAAACCTAGCTATGTACTTCGGATCGGTCGTGACGTTTCAAAGTCCAGTTCCTTCTCCTTTCATCCATTTGGCACCACCGTGGGCAGTGGTGGTGGCATTGCTTCAGTTTCCCGTCGTCGGGTCATCGTCCTTCGACGGTGAGTCCCGCAGCGTTCGTCGGCGGCGGTTTTGGTGAAAGGTTCTCTTTCATCAATCTAGAGTTTTCGTTCTGGGCTTAATTTTGGTTGCGGGCCAGATAATAGATCAATAGGCCCATTCTGAGTATTGTAGTTTATGTAATATGTATGTTTGTTTTGGTGTATGGGCCTGAATGTGTAAGATTGGGCTATATTTGGTTCTAATAAATAAAAATTTTTAAAAAATTATAATTAAAAAAAACATTATTGTTAGAGAGAGAATGAAAGAAACGTGAGAGAGGGAAGAGAAGGAATAAAAAAGAGATAAGAAAAATGTATTGTTAGTCAATATTCTACTTGTATGTATGTATGCCATAATTTTAATTTTTAACCTATTTTTATATATCTACTTAATTCATCCATAAAAAAATAGATAAAAGATGAATAAGAATAAGATTCTAATGACATATTGTTTATTAAAAATTATTAATACAATCAATTAATCGTTCAACTAATTTTATACATACTTTTTTGTTGCCAAAAAATAAAAAATAGATAGGTTAATAAGTGGAGCCTCTTCGTCGGAGAAATGGTCAAAGGACGAAAGGAGCTTGTCACAGTCACAGATTGTGTACTGTTACTTTACCCTTTTTGCCATCCTTCCACGTCGCCTAAACACCGCACAACTGTGGGACCCGTAATCATTCATCCACGTGACTACACAGACCGTCTGTCACTCTCAACACGTTCCCCAAAGAATTGGTGATTTATGTAATAATGGAAAAGATATGATCAAGATTCCAAATTTTTGAAGGCTATTAAGAATTCCTTGCATAGCATTGTAATTATACAGCTAACTTATTCAAAAGTAGACCTTTTTCTCTCTCCTGCTTGAGCGATTACTTCTGCAATTTCCTCTGAAGCTTCGTCTTGATTCTCTTTGTCTGATCCGGCGACGGCGGTTTCTTTAGCGCTGGTCTCCGGATCTCTCTTTGGCTTTCTTTTTTGTTCCTTTTGGCTTTATCGCGTTGTACGGTGATTTACCGGGGTTCACTCGGATGTCGGTCTCGTTTGCTCCGGTGGCCCTTGTCCTCATCCGGTGTCCAGACGGCTGGGCTTTCTCGGGATGATGAAGGTAGCGGGACTCGGCGGATCGGGTTGGTTTTGGCTTTGGTGGTCCTTTCTCCGGGCACCAATCCGGTGGCTTTGTCGGGTGGACGATCTCCTCTCATGTCTAGGTAAGTTTTCGCTGGTCTTGGATAGGTTGAGTTGGGTTAACCGTTCTTTACGTCCGGCGTAGCTGATAGTGGCCCTCTTCCCGTCGGTGTTATTTTGGTTTAGGGTTTTTCCAAGTTTTTGGTTGGCTTTTGTCGGTGTTGTATTTTTGGCGGTGGTTTATGGCGGTGGTGATTTTTCAGTTAAGTTAGGGCTGCCAGCTGGTTTATGGTTCTGTTATATGGGCTTTCAGCTTTACCTTCCTGGTCCTTGACTTCTTAGTCTATGGATTTAGCAAGCAAATCCTCTTTCCAATCTCATTATTATCAGAGAAGCCATTATCTTGAAGACCTCAGAAACCCAGTGCACTGTATTTCACTGTGGATTGTCTGTCGAGCTGTAACTCAAGATTGTAGTGGTTATCATTGCGTCCTACTCATCTCCGGCATGTCTTTCATCTTTGACAAGATCCGGTTTTAGGCCTTTGTTTTCTCTTATGCTTTCAATGTCGAGTAGCTTTCATTAAGATTTGCTCAAGGAAGTGTTTTAGTTGTTTGCGTGTATCTTTGCAGAATCGTTGTATGCCTGTTTTTGCGAAATAAATAAATCTTTCAGTGAAAAAAAAAAAAGCATTGTAATTATACAGCTTTATAATCACTTTTTTAAGTTTATACAATTTTGAAATTTAAACTTATTTTTTCCTTAACTGAAATATCAAAAAACGGGTAGATCTTTTAGAGTTAACATCTAAAAAATTAAAAATTCATTACAAATACACAAGACTAAGTTTGATCTTTAGAAAACTTAAACCAAACATAAAGCCGGCAGGCAAAAATACACTTCCAAAAACATAAAAACAACCAGACAACACAACAAACAAGAGACTAAACTCTAAACTCGTGACTATGAGACCCTCTGACACCCGAACTACAGCACAAAAGCGCAAACCATGACGCACGCCCCGGGGATACAACCATACAAAGCTAATCCCTAGAGTCACCATGACAGGTAAAAATCCTACCTTGAAACGAGCGCATTGAAACCAATAGACGGACGAGGACAGACCAGATCAACGGAAGACCAGATACTGAAGAAAATTCAGAGAAGTCCGAGAGGAGGCGAAGTCGAAACAACAAAGGAGACGACCAGAGAACGCCGAGAACGGTTTCACCGAGGTAGATGGATCGATCCACCACTAAGTAGAGATGACGACCAAAATCTCTACAGAACTACACACCCGCAGACTGATGTCTCTGCATTTTAGTAGTTTTTAGAAGCCATTTACTGTAATTTTAAGATCATTTAGATGTGAACATGTTGCATTTATAGGACTTTACTAGTAAGTT